>LGRX02033409.1:0-132693 GCA_001247695.2 Cymbomonas tetramitiformis
TGCCCCGGACTGCGCAGTCTGGTCTTTGGAATCCTGAAGGCGTGCAGGGCCTCAAACCTAGCAACGGTTAAGGATCGTGCGATCCCCACCAGGAACGTGGGGCACTTATTCCATTCATCTGGTGGTGCGGTGAAGGTGAATAACAAGTTGGCAGCCGTACTTGCCGACCGAGGCAGGTTGACCATGGAGTTTGCGCTGGGCGTGGCTGTGAAGCTCACGCACAACTTCAACGGCGAGTTCCCGAACTTCAGTGGGCTGGAAGATGCAAAAAAGGGGGGTCCCCAACGCAGTTTGCTGGTCCGCTGTGACTGCTCACAGCAGGATGGGGGTGACGAACCACGACCCGCGGTGTGGGATGGACGCTGGGAAGCGCGACCGACGGCCGCTTGCCAAAATGCTGAGGGGTCGCGATTGGCGCAGCCCGTGTGTACTCCCTGCATGGATCCCGATCGCACTGGCGCAGATGACGCAGCGACAGCTACCAGCCCCACTGGTACCGCAGAGGCGCAGCCGCGGGTGGGGCCCTCTCCCCACACGCCAACGGCTACTGCGGACTCGGCCGCTGCGGAACCCATGGACACCCAGGCCGACCCCAACGCAGCGACACCTGCCAGCCCAGGTGGGTGCACCCTCGCTCAGTCTGCTGACGCTGTGCAGTTCAGACACCCTAGGTGTATTGCGCTTGAAATGAGGGGTACGTGGGTGGTGGGATCGCTCTGGCGCAGATGACGCAGCGACAGCTACCAGCCCCACTGGTACCGCAGAGGCGCAGCCGCGGGTGGGGCCCTCTCCCCAGTTGCCAACGGCTACCGCGGACTCGGCCGCTGCGGAACCCATGGACACCCAGGCCGACCCCAACGCAGCGACACCTGCCAGCCCAGGTGGGTGCACCCTCGCTCAGCCTGCTGACGCTGTGCAGTTCAGACACCCTAGGTGTATTGCGCTTGAAATGAGGGGTACGTGGGTGGTGGGATCGCTCTGGCGCAGATGACGCAGCGACAGCTACCAGCCCCACTGGTACCGCAGAGGCGCAGCCGCGGGTGGGGCCCTCTCACCAGACGCCAACGGCTACTGCGGACTCGGCCGCTGCGGAACCCATGGACACCCAGGCCGACCCCAACGCAGCGACACCTACCAGCCCAGGTGTGGTGAGAATGGCTGAGGCAAGGGCGGTTGCCCCGACTGGTGTTGAGCGAGGACGGTTCTACGACGCCGACAACCATCATCTGCTCACCAGGGACGACAGAGGACATATCATCGACAGCGCCTTTGACTGCAGCTTCGGATCCGTTACTGAGCCAGGCGCGTGTCAGCCAGCACACCGGAGGCAGCTGGTGAACGTGCAGGCAGCTCCTACAGACCGTTTAGTGATTATGGCGGATGTGCAGGCGTACCTGCGGACTGCGGGGCTACGAGCCGTAGACGTGGTAGGCGACGGCAACTGTTGGCTCCACTGCGTTGGCTCGCACCTGCCACAAGCGGAGGGTGCTAAGGTACTAGCGCAGGGTGGTAAAGTGCGTGTCCAAAACTGTCGGCAAGCCATACAAGCGTTCTACGAGATGCATCCGGAGTATTACAACTTTGACATGGCGGACACCCAGGGCCAGCAAAATGCAAATGGAGATATGCATTATGTCTCCCTGTCCAAAATCCTAGCGCAGAAACAGCAGTATGACGAACCCCAGTTCTGGCACATCATCGCCAACATGACGGGCCGCGTCATACAGATGTACATCAGCTGGCCGTTGGTTGACCTGAATTGGCCGCTTGCCTCGGCTCCAACTGCAGGGGATTTCCCGAACAACGCGCCCTTCGCCATGGAGTTCATCTGCCCCCACGAGGGTGTGGTGTTGACTAGCCGCGAACCTCTACGGCTGTGGAAGCTGTTGGAGCATCCCTATTGCGCGGGGCATTATATGCGCATCCTGCCGGATAATGAATAGCGTGTTAGTAGGCGCATCAGGGGAAAGGGCGTGGCGCAGCCCCCTAGCAGTAACATTCAAACTTATTTTAATGCAGATTGCAAACAGCCCCATAGATACACTGCGATAAGAATGCACGCTAAGGGGTAGGCCGCACGCTATAGTACAGGTTGCTCAGGAGACCGCACGCAGTATCCATTTGTGCGCGAAGTCTGTGGAAGCTGGGAGTACGAATCCTGTGGTGTATTTCCTGCCTGCTGGAGGCTGCTCCGCTCCGCGCCGAATCAGGCGCGTGGCGCGTGCGGCGCTCTCCCCGGCGCCGTGATATAGGCTGCTTCATCTGCGGTTGCGAATCAGCGGCCACAGGGTGAGCAGCGGCGCTGCGAGTGGTGGGTGGGCAGGGATGGGCGAGGGTGCGTGCATTTCCTGCCTGCTTCACCGCCTACCCAGTTGACAGTTGCAGGTACCAAGAGGGCATGCTTGCTTGTATCACATACGCTTGCGTAACGTTTGTCATGCGCATGTGCAGGGGGGACAGGCACGAAGACGAAGCGACCCCGTCTGGCCGCCTGCGATACCCATGACGGCGGCTAAACGGCCAGCTCCGGTGGGGCTCCTGGAACAGTTCAACGACCTGGCGCCGAAGATACACGCCGGTATATGCCTTAAGTCGGGCATGCACGCTTCACCCGGCGGGGAAGGGTGGCTTCAGGGGAACTTCGACATTCTCCTTGAGAACGTGTTTAACAAGTGCGCGGCTTTCCAGCTGCTGGCTCCTCTGAGCCAGGAGCACACGGTGGCCAAGGGCAAATGCAGCCAGTGGATCAAGCAGAAGATGCGCAACAACAACAAGAAATTCCAAACGCAGTGTGTGTCCCCTGCGACCTGCCGGCAGGATGTCCTCGGCGAGGCAGAACTATGCACCGCTTGTGCGCCAAAGGTAACGGCGAACATCACGGCCATGCTGCAGTTCGACAGGTTCATCGCCGGCAATCCGCAGTGTACGGGACTCAGGGTGACCACGCCCGAGGAATCCAACGTCCTCCGTGCGAGATTCCCTGGGCCGTGGCAGCAGGCTGTTGATGCCGTAGCAGGGGGTCCCCCGGGTGCATTTCACCCTGCGGTTGCGAATAAGCAGCCGCATACAGTGGCAGCTGCTGCTTGCGGCAGGGTGGCGACGCATGCACCGCAGGTAACGGCGGATCCTGCTGGCGCCGGGGTGGCGGTGCATGCACCCCCGGGTGGAGTTCGCACTGCGGGTACGATGCAGGCACCGCAGGTAGCGGCGGATCCTGCTGACGGCGGGGTGGCGGCGCATGCACCCCCGGGTGGAGTTCGCACTGCAGGTACGATCCAGCCACCGCAGGTAGCGGCGGATCCTGCTGGCGCCGGGGTGGCGGCGCATGCACCCCCGGGTGGAGTTCGCACTGCGGGTACGATCCAGCCACCGCAGGTAGCGGCGGATCCTGCTGGCGGCGGGGTGGCGGCGCATGCACCCCCGGGTGGAGTTTGCACTGCGGGTACGATGCATGCACCGCAGGTAGCGGCGGATCCTGCTGGCGCCGGGGTGGCGGCGCATGCACCCCCGGGTGGAGTTCGCACTGCGGGTACGATTCAGCCACCGCAGGTAGCAGCGGACGTGCAGGACAATTTTCTTGCGGACATCGGAGTCTGGGTGAAGTACTTGTCTGAGTGCCCGTGGGTGACGTACGACCCTGCTGCACGTATATTCAGCGATGATACCAACCACATGACACAGTCGCAACTTCCCGAGAGCCACGCGATATGGGTCGGCGAAGTATGTGACGCGCTGAACCTCTTGCGCCCGTTCTTGACGATGGTTCCGGTCCCCCCTGCGCAAGGACGTCGACCCCAGGGCGCACATACCACCCAGCCCCGCACCCAGGAGTCGCGCCCAGCCCAGGCGCCGGAGCAGTCAACACACCTCAAGATAAATCAGGCCGCAGCACCGGCCCCGGGGGCATTGCCCACACCGGAGGAGGCAGTGAGCCCATTACCCACTATCATGACAGAGGCGGCGTTCAGGTCCTCCCTGGACGAGCAGTCCGGGGAGGATGAGGAGGTGGTGGCTCCCCAGCAGGCTCAGGAGGTCAGGAGGAGTCCGAGGACCAGTGTAACGTCGCCGCCATCCCTGGAAAAACAACGAGCCGGTAACATAGCCAGGAATATCGCTATGATGAGGGGTGTGATGGAGGCTAAGGGCGCTCTGTTCACCGTTGGTGACACAACACCGGAGGCAGCGTTGGCCTTGCTGCAAACCGTCACGGACGAGCGCCTTAAGGACCACCTCACCGCGCTGAAGGGAACGGGCAAAAAAGTGAGTCTGACGATGAAAGGGAGCTTGTTTACCCTTCAGCAACCAGCGACATTTGCGGGTTACGCAGCGCTTAGCAAGAAGTCCTTGGACGCGCTCAACACGCCACTAACAAATGAACTCAGGCGGCGTGTGAACTGCAACCCGGAGCTGCGAGCTCTCGTGCCAGTCGCCGCGCCAAAGAGCACTGCAGCTGAACCCCGGAAATCCAAACGTAACGAGGGACCGCCGGCTGCCGGCAGCAACAAGCGCAAGAAGCAGGCCTGCCCGGCTGATGCTCGGCAGGTTACTGTGTCAGGAGCAACAATGGCCGAGCTCCTGCCGATTTCGCGGAAGGGCGCGTTTGATCGCGCCCTCAGTGGCGGTGTAGAGTGGTTGGTGGCTGCTGGCAAAGCGGAGAAGCTCACGCAGTCCGCTGTCAAAATACTGTCGGGCCGTATGAAGACACAGCTCTGGGAGACGACCACGTACGGCGAGGAGTACTCAGTGGAGCATGCCTCCGGGACGTGGAGTGGAGCAATCGGCAAGACTGTCCATCGCATAACGGTGGAGGAGTGGTCTGAGGTGCACGATTACTACTGCACGGCGGTGGCCAGTGACAATGGCGCCAACCTGCAAGTCAAGTTGCCCGCGGTGCTCCTCGACTTCGCCATTTTTCATGCGGAGTTCGACGCGCACGCATTCAACTCGGCGATCATCCCGAAATTCGGCGAGTGCCGGGTCCCGGATGTGCACATCTGCGAGAAGGGACTGCTTTGGAGGACATCGACCGGGGAAGAAATGTGCATGTCCAACCTGCCGAAGTTGCTCAGCATGCGCGACACGGTCCCGCCGGGTTTACAAGTGGATGGAAATGCGGAGCCACGACCAGCCGGTGAGTGGGGCACGCCTCCCGCAGGCAGCTCGCATGCATGGGTTGTGACATGCCGATGCCTGCAATGAGCAACGAACATGAGGATGAATGTCGAATCTTGCGCCGTGTGCACGCAGGTGTATCTGGTGACGCGTAGCTTGGATTGCAACGCTGGCGATACCCCAAGCTGCTGGCTGACCAGTGTTCCTGAACCAGAAGCTTGAAAGCAGGCGCATACGACTTGTACCGCAGAGGAAACGCGCAACCGTGCAAGCCTCTGGCATGAAAGCTTAGGATGTCAACCACGAACACCAGCTTCCGAGTAATGCAGATTGTAGGCTCTGCGATGTGAAAGAGCGTATGTAGCTAGAACAGACAATTTTGAACTGTATTGTATCTTTGTAATAAATCAGTTTGTGTTCTCCGACGGAAACACGCGGTCACTAAGCACGCGCCACGCTGCACACGCCATGCATCGAGCGACCGCCGCGTATCGATCGGGCGCTCACGCGAGGAGCAACGATGCATCTAACGAGGTGTCTGCCTTCATGATGCAGGTGCTGTCGGTGCCCCCCCCCTCCCCCTCAACGGATGTGCTGCGTGCAGGTCGGTGACACGGAAGGGGTGATTTGCGGCAGGTATGCGCGGTGATGGGTGAACTGGATGACGCCGTCATCCTGCGCAAACTGCAAAGCCTGGATATTGGGCAAAGGGTCAAAGTGTCACGGTTTGGTGTGGACATCGGATGGATCCCAAGGAAGGCCGGCGGCCGCCTCACGAAGACGCAAAAGGACGCAAAGCTCCGTCAGCTTGGTCAGCTTGACAGATTGACAACTCTCGGGTGCATGATCGATAAGAGGATGCGGATAACAAGCTTCCGGGGACCGCCTGTGGGTCCCAGAGAGCTAGCAGGTGGGGGGGCGAGCCCGGTGGACGGCGCGCGGGGGAAACGGCGAGCCGGGGAAGAAGCCGTCACGTGCCAAACGGCGCAGCTCCCAACCGCGTGTGATAACCGGCACGTGACCGACGCCCGCCTACTGGAGTTGGCGCAACGCGCTTACCGTGACATCAAGCGCCCAAGCATTCGCTCCCTCTTCACCCCCGACGACTTGTGCACGCTGGGCATACCTGATCAGGCAGGGCGCGCCGGAAAGGATTACAAGGGAAGGATTGACGTGCTCATAGGCCACATGCAATCTCTGGGAGTTCAGTTTGATCAAAGGCACCGTGTCATTGCCATCTCCGCTGGCCACCAGATGGAGGCGGCCCCAGTGTTTGCGGAAACAGCGGATGATGATTCTCAGCAGGCGAGGATACCCAACAAGAGAATGCGGTATACCCTGGTGGGAGGAGCCGGCGCAGATGGGAATGATACGAACCACGACCTGGCGGACGCACGGGCCGTGGGATATATGGGATTGAGTCATTGCGAGGAAGGGGGGTCGTCAGATGCCCCCACCCCAGCCGAAAATGCATACTGGGAGGAGGTGTTGGATTTGCCGGACATCCCGGAAGAAGACATCGTGGAGGAGACGGACGAAGGTGGTGATGCGGAGGCGGACCTCCTCTCCATCCCAGACTTTCTTTACGATGTACGCCCTGCCGCACCTTGCACACTGGCGGAACACTGGTCTCACTGCCCTGCTCGGACAGGACGTGGAAACGCCTGTGCGTCTTTCGCACTACATCATGTAGTGCGTATTGTAGTATGTACGTCATGCAACATGCGCAGGGGCATGCAGCGCACGCAGAATATGCACAGAAACTAAGCCAGGAGGGGACGGCCACTCGCAGGAACTAGCTGCAAAGGCGGGCATGGAAATCGAGGTGGAAGAGGCGGCCGCCTTGCTGCTGGCTCATCACGCAGAGGTGACGGTGTACGCGCCGGTGCCGGCGAAAGAGGTGACGGTGGACCCTCCGGAGGCAGGGAAAGCGGTGACGGTAGACGCGCCGGAGCCAGCGAAAGTGGAGACATTGGACGCGCCAGAGTCGGCCGAACTCAGTCCCAAAAAGATGGATCCGCTTCTAACGCATGGGCAGGCGAGCCCCCACGGAGTGACGCTGCAGGAAGCTGTGTGGTATTTGCTGGACATGAAACGGCGGCAGCAGTGGACAGACGCGCACTTCAACACGTTCATGAAAATCTTGAAGATGCTGCTGGGTGGAGCAAACACCAATTTACCGGGGTCGCTCTGGCACATGCTACGCCTGATTGGTGCCGAGACCGTGTGGGACTACGCAGTGCATGTGTGTCCGAAGTATCACAGAACGTTTCCAGCAGAGACCAAGAAACCAGCGCAGGAGAAATGCGGGGTTCCCATCGCGTGGGATGCGGCGGGAGTGCCGGTCGGGTGGTGCGAGGAGGAGAGATACAGTGTGACACGTACGGCGCGGGGTGAGGTGTACCGCCCGCAGGAGTACTATTTCTACTTCCCGGTGAAACGGCTAGTCAGACGCTGGATGCGCAATGCGAAGTTTGCAAAAATGCGTGCTGATACGCAGGCGAGAGCGCCTACAAATGCATGCGTCATGACCAGCCCGCACGTGGCGCGGATCAACGAGCACAGCACGGTTGGGGGCCGGCTGCTGCAGGAAACAGAAAGCACGGATCCCATGAAACCTGGAATGGTTCGGGCTGGAATGGCTGTGGAATACGGTGAGGATGACGCACGGGCGAAGAAGCACGACAAACAGTGAGTCCAGCCGACACCCAGCACTCCTACTACAACCAAGCCCCCCCCCTCCCCTTGATGTATGTTGAAACAATGGAATGGCTGACCTGAACAGCGCTATGGTGCAAACGATGCGTTGCACGTGAGGGTGGGGACACACCACCGGGCGTAATGGTGGGAATGTGGCGCGCACGGTGCAGGGGATGGTCCACGAGGTTCGGAGCGATGCGGAGCGCAGACCTGCACCCTCGGGTACACGCCGCCACAATCTGCAACTCGAACCGTTGCGATGTGCCTTGCTACTAGAATAAGGCTAACCAGTCTAACGCATGCAGGTGGTCCCCTGCTGCTGGTCTGCTTCTGCAGTGTAGGCGTATGCAAGGTGCACTGCGTCCCGCCTTGCGTGCCGTAGGTTGTACACCTGCTAGCGTGTCTGGCTGTGAAGGCTTCCCGGTGATTGAAGAAGGGAGGACTGACGGTGCATCCATGCGGGTGTTCGCAGGATCGGGTTAGGATGGAATTTACCGGGCTCGTAATTGTGGTTCCGGGCCCTAGGCAGCACTGGAAGAACAATGACGTGATCCAAGAGCGCCTCGTGAAGGAGCTCAAGGAGTTACGCGACGGGCACGCTGACGACAAAGGCACGCCGTTCCGAGTATACGATGGTTACTTTGGCAAGTGGCATGATAAGTTCAGTGTGTTTCTGGTGCTGTGCTACTGTGACACCGTTGCGCGGAACGATCTGGGAAGGTTCGCTCCGGTGGCTGCCAGACGCAACGATTACCTGAGCCTGTGGGAGGGCACCCCCGGACCAACTGGTGGGATGTATTGCCTAGGCTATGCCAAGCCTATCGCACAAAGCTATTTACCGGACGGGAGACGGTTCATGCCTGGGACCCGTCGGTGCTATTAACCCAGGAGGATCACGAGGAACTAGTCAAGCTAACCCAGGAGGGCGCTGATCCCATGCGGACCGGGCGCTACGGTAAGGGTCCCCTGGAGGCCCTGGAATATTTCACCGCCATGTCGGCATACGTGCTGCCTTTCATGCACTGTATGACCTTCGGTGTCGTGAAGAGTACTGTGAAGATGTTCCGCCACAAGGTGCCCAACTGCGATGACACGTGCTACTTCAACGCCGCGCAGCTAAAGCAGCTACAGAAGAACGGCAAAGGGCTGTGTGCCCCGCACGACATGCACCGTGAGTACCAGGACGTGGTGCAATATGCAGGTAGGTGTGCTGGCAGGCATGATTGCAGGAAAGCTGTTCTTCCCATGCATGCGAGATCTACGTGAATTGTGTGCATAGGCCCGCCCGTTGTATGGGTTGACCATTGATTGAATGAACGGTGCATGCATGCTGATGTCGCCCGAAACGCTTGGTTTGTTTGCAGGGAACTACACTATGGAGGACTGGCTCAACTTCATTTTGATATTCAGCCCGCTGGTATTCATGGACGTCCTGTGGAGTCTCAACCGAGAGTTGGACAGGGCTTGGTGGAAGCTGAGGGAGGCTGTGATATATTTCATCCGGCAGGTGTGCGCCGGCACAATCGAAGACCGCGCAGAGGCTCGCGCACAAGCGGAGCTGCGTATGAGGGAGTTCGCTGTCATTATTGAGAACGAGTGCCCTATGAACATGCTGACGCTGAATCTACGCCTAGCCGTGGTACACTTGTGCAAGCAAGAGGAGAAGGTAGGCGTTGTCAGCTCCAACATCGAGCTATGGGTGGAGCGCCTGTTGGGGGAGGCGAAGGGGGTGGTGCCGGAGCCGGTGGGGGGAAGGCCATCGATTCATGCATCGGTAACGCCTACTTGCTGAAAGACCGTGTAGATGACATGGCCCACTTGTACCCCGGGATCCGGTTCCTTCCAGACTATGTCGCGCACTCGGTGAAAGAGGACGGCCCGGGTTTCCGCGATGACCCGGGGCTCGCGTGTCACTTCATGGATGTCGGTCATCACATCATCCGCGGTGGCGTGGCTGTATCCGCGCTAAGCGCCGATGCGGAAGGAAGGCTGCTGCCGGGCCTGGCGGCTTCCTTGCGTGCCATGCACGGTGAGCGATACGAGCTAGAACGGGACGCCTTGGACGTCCTATGTTTTCCACGAATGCGGCACGGCGACGAGGACTTCACGTCCACGATGTACACCAGGGCAGTAACCAGAATCTCCTACAACGTAGCCTTAGCATCCTCCGAAGCCGATGCATTTGAATACGGCCGCGTGGAAGCTTACTATCTGATCTGGGACCCGGCCACACATTGCGCTGTGTGCCGTCTAGCCATGGTGACGGCATACCCGACTATCAAAAACGCGCGCATGAACAGCCGTGCCGTCTTTGTCTTGAACGAGGATGCCAAACATACCCTGCTGATGCCGGCGTCACGCCTTGAGACCAAGTGTATCTGCCACCGTCCTCCGGGATTTAAAATCCCCCTCCACGTCATCTACCTTTGGCCAGGAATGAAATCTGCACGATGCTCAAGACCTTAGCAACGGCAAGCTAGAAACCAGCAGCATGCGTCCTTCCTTCCTCTCTCCTTATTGCTTCTAGTGTGACCTTACTTGCAAAGCCACGTACTTACCTACCTAGCATATCTGGTAACAGTTATGTAACATTCCATGCATGATTGCCACGTGCACTAATCTTGCACACGTGTCCGTATCACAGTGCATCCTGCCTGCCACATGTCCAACCGTGGTCATACCGTGGTAAATTTACCGGTCATATGTGGTAATTTTACCATTGGGGGTCAATTTACCGGTCATATGTGGTAATTTTACCATTGGGGGTCAATTTACCGGTCGTAGGGGGGTACCATGGTAAATTATATACAGCAATGGTAAACAATAATATATAATTACCGCGCTATAAGTAAATGTGGTAAAATCGTGTTAGAAAAGTGCCAACAGACCAATAGGAAATTACCCACGGGATTTATATCGCCACTATTAGTGTAATGGTGGTAAAACACCAATTTACCACAATTTACCCCCAGTTTACCACATTTTACCACCATTTTACCACGTTTATTTCTCAGTGTGAATGCCACCTTTGGAGGACATCCCGAGTTCACCGAGGAGAATTGGGAGGAGATGCGCAACGTGGTAAGGAGGTGCAGCTACTGCTTCGCCAACAAGCCGCAGGACATCAAAGGCTACCATGGGGGCGCGGCACATGCGACCTTCGCCATCCCTTTCAAGGACGAGACTAAGGTAGCTTACCAACGACCGAGGAAATACAGCCCGGGAGAGCAGGAGATCATCGACCTGCACTGCAAGGAACTGGTGGAATATGGCTTCATCGAGCCGGCTTCGCAGCACTGCAGACACGCCAGCAACGTGGTGGTCGCGGGGAAGAAGGATCACGACACTGGACAGTGGACCTCGACGAGATTCTGCGTCGACCTCCGGTCTACGAACCGGTTGTCGCTGAAGGATAACACGTTACCACATCGTCCAGAAGAGCTCTACCAGCGCGTGGCCAAGGCCAAGTTCAAGACTACCCTGGACGCGACCAAGGCGTTCCACCAGATTCCCATGACCACTGAGGAGGACAGGGACAAGACAGCGTTCTGGTGGGGCAACCAGCTTTATCGCTACACATCCATGCCGTTTGGAGCAGCTGGAGCGACCGCAGCCTTCATCAGGATCATGGACTACGAGTTACGTCACCTGCAACACTGCACGGTGGCGTACGTCGATGACGTGTGCATATACTCAGACACCGCTGAGCAGCACATCAAGGATGTGGAAGCCGTGCTTCGCACTTTGGGGGATGCAGGGATACGTCTGCATTCGGGCAAGTCGACCTTCGGGTCAGCCACGGTGGACTTCTTGGGCTACCGCATCGGCTATAACACCATTGGCGCGCAGGACATCAAGTGCAAGGCCATCCAAGAGCTGCCCAAGCCCGAGGATAAAACTGGAGTACGCTCCATCCTTGGACTCATGAACTATTACAAAGGTCTGGTGGGGGAACCCATGGGACCCAACTACTCAGAGATGGCACGACCATTGAACGACTTGCTCAGAAAGGAAGTGTTGGATGTCAAGGAAGCTTGGGGGAAGGATCAGGACCAGGCATTGCAGGCATTGAAGGACGCCCTATGTTCGGGGAGATGTTTGAAGCCCATTGATTACAGCAAGCCCATCTTCCTCTACACGGACTGGAGCAACCATGGCATTGGCGCAGTGCTGGGTCAGAAGGACGAGAATGGCGTAGAGCACATCTGTGTGGTCATCAGCCGCTCGCTGTCGAAGACCGAGAGACAGTACGCGAGCTTCCAGGGTGAGATGCTGGCAGTGGTGTGGGCCATCCGCACATTACGACAGTATCTGCACGGGATCCACTTCACGCTGATTACCGACCATTCGCCGCTCACAACACTCATGGAGAAGGGGGACCTACAGGGTCAACACCTACGCTGGGCCATCAGCCTCCAGGAGTTTGAGTTCACGGTCCAGTACCGACCAGGTCCGAAGAATGAGAACGCGGATGTGCCATCCAGGTACCCACTGCCCAGCACCGCAGACGAGACTGGTGCCCGTTTGGATCGTGAAGGGGACCGAGCCAGGGAAGCGGGGCGTGCCGAGAGGCCAACGCGCTGCTTCACAGACATCATTTGCTTGGAAGTGACCAGGGAGCCACCACTTGGTCCCGAAGTAAGCCCAGAAGCCCAGGTGGCCAACTACTGCGAGAACATGGTCAGGGAGCAGCTGGGGACCAGCGCAGTCCATCGACTGTTTGATTTGCACTACCAAGAAGAGCTGGAGTGTAACAAGGGGGTCATGTTTGACACTGACCACCCGGAAGTGGCCAGGTGCTCGGGCAGGTTGACTCGAGTCGCCTGGGATGCCCTCAGCCAGGTCCGGCCAATCAGGGGTATGCATTCCGGAGGCTCACCGGCGATATACGGCGACGAGACCATGGAGGGTGGCAAGCTCAAAGTGCCGAAGAAGATCGAC
Source organism: Cymbomonas tetramitiformis (assembly GCA_001247695.2). Taxonomy (NCBI): domain Eukaryota; kingdom Viridiplantae; phylum Chlorophyta; class Pyramimonadophyceae; order Pyramimonadales; family Pyramimonadaceae; genus Cymbomonas; species Cymbomonas tetramitiformis. The sequence goes on from LGRX02033409.1 coordinate 12,754, forward strand.
ACGAGAGTGATTGACAAGAGCTTCTTCCGGGAAGCCAGGGAAGAGGGCGTGGTCTGCTACGAGCCGTGTGGGGGCCTGTGTGCTGGACTAGAGATGCTCTTGCGCTGCGGAGTTAAGGTCAACAAGTACCTCTACCAGGACATCTCGAAGTCCAGCCAGACGGTAGCCAGGGCCAGGTGCATGGCGCTCAGCCGCCGTCATCCTGACTTGTTTCGTGCCGAGGCAGCCCACTTGGAGCAACTGCCCAGCAACATCGAAGACACCAGCCTCATTGACCTTGTACATGCAGGGGCATTGAGTGGAGAACAGTGGGTCATGGTGTGTGGATATCCATGCCAGGACCTGTCACCAGCTGGCAAGCTGGCTGGTCTGGAGGGCAGGCACAGCAGACTGTTCTACCAGGCAGTGCGAGTCCTCTCCACGCTGCAACAGCTGCAGCCTCAGAGACCGCCAGCATATGTGCTAGAAAACGTTTCTCCGTTGTCACACAGGGAGAACTCGAAGATCAGGAAGGAGGTGTTTCCCATCATCAACAGAGTGGTGGGCCAGCCGGTGTCCTTTGACGCGGCGCGCGCGGGATCATACGCGCATCGCCTACGAGCATATTGGAACAATCTGTTTCAAAATCAGCAGTTCAATCTGGTGATGGAGCGGGTGGACAGACCACCAGACAGATACGTGCGCGATATTTTGCAGCGAGGCTGGAAGCCGCGCAGGGTTGTCACAGGAGACAGGAAGCCTCACTACACCGCCAACGTTGTGGGGGAGCCTATGAGAGTATTGCCAACCATCTTGGCGACGCAAAACTCTCGTGCTTTTCGCGCGCCTCGCGCAGGCACAGTGGTGAGGAAAGGAGATGATGATGAAATGGGGGAGACCAGAGAGGTTAACCTGGACGAGAAGGCAGTTGCCATGGGGTACAGCGCGGGTGAGCTGCGCGCGGCGCATGGCATGAAGGACGAAGAATTGGCAGGAGTGCTTGGCCTTGCTATGGATCGAAGAGCAATGGAGCTATTGTATGCGATTGCCGAGGTCAGCACGACCAAACTGCCGAAGAGTGAGGAGAGTGAGGAGGAGGAGCATGGCACGCTAGTTGCCATCCCTATCGCGAAATCCACCAAGGTGGCTGCCACCTCCGAGGACACGGCTGAGCCGGTGCGAGCACAACTAGCAGAGTGGGTCACCAGTTCCAGCGGCTACACCCAGCAAGTCGCGCGACGCCTCAGCCATCAGGACTGGGAAGAACGACTGCAACGCATGTGCAGCCAGGGGCAGAAAGGTACACAGGGGCTAGGCACCGCCGACGCTGTTCCACGTCGCAGACAGTGGAAGATGGCCTCCATGAAGCTCGCGGGCTATGAGGCACGTCACCGGCAGGCCTTTTCAAGACCTGGAGGCAAGCCAGCAGAGACGAGCTCAGCCCCAGAATGGGCACCAGTGGCAAAGGAGAAAGAGATGAGGATGCCTAAGCTGCCTGACACTACGAGAATGGTTGCCATGCTAGCCAGCGTAACCAACCAGGAGTCACTCCGAGAAAGATACCCCGATATACACGAGGACGAACTATGCCTCGCGTGGGTCAAGACCGGAGGAAGAGTGGAGGTGCCCAAGGAGGAGTACCACAGGGTAAGGAAGAGAGCAGCACGTCACCGTTGGGACGAGCTCATGGGCGAGTTATACATGGTCACCGTCAGTGGTAAGGAGCTGCTGGTGCCCAAGCCCTGTGATAGGATTCAGTTGGTGCGTGAGCACCATGAGAGGACCGGCCATTGGGGCATCAGGCGGACACTGAACCTGTTGTGGCAACGCCATTACTGGGCAGGCATGAAACAGGATGTGCAAGCAGTGGTCACTCAATGCCAGACTTGCCAGAGGGTGAAGACGCACTATGCACGGGAGGAGGCGAATCTCACGCCGCTGGAAATCAAGTCCTTCATGTACCGCTGGTCCCTGGATTTAGCTTGGCCTACGAAACGCATCACGAAGGCTGGGAACCAACGCGTCTTGGTCATGATTGAGCACTATACGCGATTCGTCGTGTGTGTTCCAATCCCCGATAAGGAGGCCGCCACCATCGCCAGCGCATTTCGCTATCATGTTCTATCCATGTTTGGGGCGCCTGCAGAATGTTTGGTGGATGGGGGCACAGATTTTGAAGGTGAGTTCTCTGCTCTATGCAAGCAGTGTCTCATTGACCGAAGAGTGACTTCACCGAGTTCCCCAGAGAGCAATGGCTTGACTGAACGGGTGGTACGCACCCTCAAGTTTTGCTTCAAGAAGATGGCCCTCGACAAGGGCCTGGACTTCGAGTGGGATGAGATGCTCTGGTCACTCGTACTCAGCTACAACGCGGCTAGGCAGCAGTCTACTGGAGTGGCGCCATTCACCTTGCTGTTCGCTCAGGAAGCCACGGTGCCACCGGGTCTTCGTGCTCGACCCGAGTTGGACTTTGGGAAGCAGGAGGAGAAGACACTGGCTGATGATCTGTTACAGCGAGCCGCCATCGTGAAGAGGCTCATGGTACATGCAGGGTGCAACCTGGAGATCGCTCAGCACCGCGACACTTTACGGTACGAGCACAGGAGGAGTGGCAGTTACGAGCCGAAGCCGCACCAGTTCAAGGCAGGCGATTTCGTATATATACGACAACAACCGCGCTCGGGCATGGAGGTGGCCACCAAGCCAGCCATCCTAAAGATAGTCAAGGTGCAAAGAGATGGGGTGGTAGTGTTGGAGGACAGCACGAAGCTGCGGGAGAAGAGCACAGTGCAAAATATTGCACCATGTCACCTACAAGTGAAAGATCAGTACGACTGCAGTGCAGCCATCCCCAGCAAGCATCTCGCGTGTGAGGCGTGCATGCGGACAGATGGGGAGGCAGCCATGTTGCTGTGTGACACCTGTAACCGTGGTTATCACACGTGGTGTCTGAATCCAGCGCTGGATGGAGTACCTGAAGAGGATTGGCAATGTCCCAAGTGCTTAGGTGGGACCGTGGTGGCAGCTGCCGCCGAGGTGAGCGCGTCAATCGTCGACAAGATGGCAGGCAGCTGGTGGTGCTGAATCAGCATCTCAGCACTTTCCCATGGTGCATTTCGGCTCGGCCACGCCCGCCGTGATCGACGAGAGCGCATCGTGGAGCCTGAGCCGCAATTGACAATCGAGGACGACGAGGGCGCGTTAATCTACCCGAAGTCGTTCGTCGACGGCGAGCCCCCCTTCGAGCAGTCTTTCATGGACAGCATGCATGTCTGTGAAGTTGGGCTTCTTCGAGCCTGAATGAACCGGCAATTGCGGTTGATTCCTTTACCCCCCTGCCTCCGTGCATTTCTTCCACGCATGATTCAGCTAGCGTGGCTGACTCGGAGTCTGACGGCGAGGACTTGCATGATGCCGTGCCACCACCCGCTCCGCGGGTTGGTGGTGTCCGGACGCCCTTCAATTGGGGCTTTCCTCACTGCAGCCACACTGCCGGCTCTCTTTCTATGTGTAATAATATAACATTTACGCTGAGAATAATGACAATGTCATAAGTCCGCTGTAATCCTGCAAGCAGGCAACTGAAGAGCAGAGGGAGCTGGAAACATTCTCATAGCGCGCCCCGAAAGGCTCATCTAGGTCAAATCAACCTAGGAAACCGCAGCAGCGCAAAACTACGCAGAGCGCTAAAAGGTCGTGCCGGCGGAGAAGCAGCAGATAGAGGAGGTGGAAGTGGAGCGAGGCTGCATCTGTGATGGGAAAAGGGGGCGGAAGCGAGGCGGATGAAGGACGGTGGTGGAGGGTCGGGAAGGCGGGGATGGATGGAGGGGAGTGTAGGGGTGGAGGGGCGGAGCAAAGGTAGGAGGGGAGACCCCTCTGTGCTAAAGGGGGGGTGGAGTGTTAATCAAATATTCATCTGAGTGAGAAGAGGAGAAGGGGTGGAGATGATAATCAGTCAAGGGAGGTTAAGGGAAATGCATGTTTTGCTCTTTCAAGAGCTTCTTCTTCTGTGATACCAGTAATTCGGCTAAGTGTGGTTCTGAGAGGGTCATGGTTCTCGACTCTAGCATGGCCATTAAGAAATGCGTCACGTCTAATGCGAGTGTGGTATCTGCACAGCCTGGAAAGCTTCTTGAGGAGAGGCTTCCGTCTTCTCTGGTGGACCCCTATGGTGCTGAGAACCAGTCCAAAATGCTCCGGAAGATATCCCATCAATGTAAGTTCTTTGGGCCATGTGACAGTCCCTTCGAATGGTTTGTTGTCCTTGTTCGTGTAGGACGTGTCACAATGTCCTCCGTAGTATTTTGTTGGGTGGGCACTCTGTTGGGTGATAATGGCCTTAATCGACACCGTCGCCGCCTCTACACTTTGTGACGTGGAGATTGCTCCACGGTCGGTGGTGTACGGGCAGTACCCTGACTATCAGAATTGCACAGTGGACCTCTTCACCGACACCGCCTTTCTGGACACTGGACCCGCTGACTTCGACAACACCTTCAATCTGGACTCTGATATTTCTGGACTCTGACTGTTTCAACATCTACAGTCTGGACTTTGAGATTGAGACCTACAATGCCAACAACTTTTGTGAACTCTACTCTGTGGACCACTTCCGAGGTGGCTAGAGTTGTTTTAGAAACACTAGTAGCACAACTAGATCTGTATGACAGGCAAAACAGCCTTCCGTGTGTAGTGCTAGCTAGAGATCGGACCGCCCTGGCCAAGATAGAGCACAGGCCCCCACTAAGAATTTGTTTCCACCGCTTGAGATGGTGTATTTCCCTTGACAAATATGCCTGCTCCACCTTGACTCTTCCTCCGTAATAGTACCGTAGTACAGGGTGGTGTGCTGGATGTGACACCCCGAGTGTGTTGGGCGATTGGGGCGCGCGTTATGGCTCGCAGCTTGATTTTCCGTGCAGTATCGTTGGGCTGGATTTTGTTGTTTCTGGTCGCTAGTACACCGTCCAACGTTGATCACATCCTTTCGTCCCACGCGACCGCGTATTATTTGCTGTTTCCCCGATTTATCCTCGACGACCCGCCGCAACTCGCAAGCCGTCGCCCAGACCGTTAGCCTCGCCTCGCATTATTCCCCTCACCCTATCTCTGTAGTCATTTCATCATGGGCACTTCTACGAGATCTCACACTGCGGCCGCACGCCGCTCCCTAGTTACCATTTTCGACGATGCCGCAGCCAGACATGCGACTACACCAGCCACTCCTACGGTTGCGGCTGCGCCGGCTGCCCAATCGGCAGGGGCACTGTTCCTCGACGCGGCCAGACGTCTGGCGAAGGAATCCTTCGACGAGCGTGCCGCCAAGCTCGTCATCAAGAAGGTGTACGACAACAAACATGGACGTTTTGATGGTACGGAATCGAACGTCAGCTCCGTTTTCGCCCGTCTGGTGCTGGCGTTACGGGACATTTTCGTCACCGAGGAGTCCGCGTTTTCTTCTCTGTTCGACCTGGAGGATGCCACGCAGCCCGTTCGCGCCGAGGCGAACAAGCTGCTATTTTCGACACTGGAATTCATCATCGCTCCGGTGTCGCCCGCGGCGGACTGGATGGAGTCTTCGGCGGAGGCACACCCGTTTGATGGGAAACGGGTGTTGCTGGAGATCGCCAGAATGCTTCTGGATTCCGGCGGACCCTTTCAGGGCACCGCAGACCTTCTGGCCATCAAGATCACCCAGTTCGACCCGTCGCGGACTATCGCCGCCTTCAACGCCGCTCTCCGGTCCGCTCGACGGAAGAGCATCCTCGACGACATGGAGGTCAAGTCCCTGTTCATCAAGTCCCTCGACCCGGTCTTCTATGCCCCGGTTGTCAACCGACTTTTGCTGCACGACCAACGTGCGGCGGAGTCCCTTGCCACCATTCAGCAATGGACCCGTGAGTGCTACGCACAAAACGGGACGGACTCGCACGTCCCGCCTGCTGCGCGCACGTTCTCCGCCCTCACCCTGACTGGACAGAGCGACGACGAGAACTTCAAGACCGTCTTCAGCGAGCTCCGCGACCAGCTCTTCGACATGAGGAAGGAGATCAAGGCCCTTCACAGCCGTATCGACGACACGAAGGGCTTCACGACCCGCAGCGACAAGAAGAACGCCATCGGACGAGGTGGACATGGGTGACGGAGTCCGCTTCGCAGCGAAGCCTCTTCCCGAGCACGGAAACTTTCCGCAAACTTTCCGTGGGAAGCCTTCGGGGAAAGTGGCTTTCCACAAACCCACCGGTACGTTCGTTCCTTTGTGCGGGAACCCGACTTGCTCCCAGGGTAGAAGTCTTCCAAATTTCTTTACGGCCCTTAAACTATATTTCCGCTGGCCCGCTTTCGGCCAAAACGGTCAAGGAAGAACAATTTTGAAATTAAGTATGGGGGTTTGATAAAAAGTGGCATAAAATGCCTATATTTTTGGCCGAAGTTTGGCCGGCTCATACTTTTGTGCGGCCCGGGGGCGAAAGCCCCTTCGGCCCGGTTTCGGCCCGGAGCGAGCTTCTGCGGCCCCGGGCCGGCCCGCCACGGTAAGACTTCTACCCTGCTTGCTCCGCTACGGCGGAGAAACATTGGCATCGGGACTGCCCGAACGGCGGGCCACGCGGACATGTTGGCGCACACGGCTTCAGCGTTGCGGACAGCGAGAATGACGTCTTCGCCACGCTATTCCAGAACGCCATGGACAACAACGACGCCGCTCGTTTCGACGCCGTCTGCTACATTGCAGACGGCAAACCGGAGCTCTACGACACCGTCTCCGCCTTCTCCTTCGCTGTCGCCGAGGAGCGGGTGTCCGACACCATCGACGAGTATCTGGAGTGCCGCCGACCCGCTGACGCCCGCTTCGGGGTTTGCGCGGTTGGTGGTGCTATGAACATCAACAACTTCAAGGTCCATGACGAGGTCCATGCCGACGCTCTGGTCGTACCACCACCGCCAGCACCGCCCTCCGCTCCGCAGTCGGTGGTGTCCGACGAGGAGATGTACCCCGTCAGCGCGTTGCACGCGCACGAGCCGCACATGTCCTTCATGGACAAGTTCGCGGTCAACTTGGACCTCACGGGACCGGAGCCGACCCTTGCGATGCACAGCATGGGGACCGTTGCGCCCGTGGACTCGGTTTTAGTGGCAGCAGACGACTCCGAGGATGACGACGAGTGTCTTCCGCCGCCACGGCGGGCCTTGGGGTGCGGCAGGCCACCGATGGGTTTTGGGTTCTCCGCCCTCACGTCTCTCGCAATCTGCTTGCTGTTCGTTGTTTGTGCAACTGCCATGCCTTCGCGAGGTCGCTCCACGCAAGCATCATCAGCAACACCGGAGCACACCGGCGACGAGGTCGGTGGTGCTGGTGTGCTGACGCCCACGACCGTCCCGCCGGCGCTCTATTGGCGCCCGGAGGGATGGTACCCCAACGATCATGGCGGTTACCTCGGCACCCTTTGGACGTGGTACCCGGGTCCCTCGCAGCCGCCCGTAGCGGCTCCGATTGTTACCGTGCCGCCCTCGCCGGGTGGTGCTCCGCCATCGCCGGTCTACGTGCCACCCGCCTAGGGCGGGGGGGACCGGGGATGAACCTTCTTCTTCAATCCAGCACAGGGCCAGACTGGTTGCACCCGGTGCAACTGACTACAACGACATCGGCACATCCTCAACTTTCTCATTTTGCTCTACGCATGATTTGTCAAACAGTGGTACCAGCTCTCCTGGGCGCTGTAACAGTAGCACCGGCTCTCCCGGGCACTCTCGACGTGGCTAGAGTTGACGAGATTGAGATTAGCCTGCCTCCAGATTGTGATGCTGTTGGTTCAGGTTGCCCCAAGATGGGCTTAATTTAGGGTTTTAACTGTATCCGTATTCTGCAGTATGCCTCACTGACTGCTAGTTTCAGGAGTTACCCTGCCAGAAAGGACAGGTTCTCCTGTAGGATGCTTATTTCCACCGAAGCTGAGTAGGTGTTTGTTTCAGTTCCGTGGCCACCTAGTTTGCCAGTCACCACCCTAGGTGGCTACTGCCCCGCAGTCCTTGTGGTAGGACCAAATCGACGATTTGGTCCTACCACGAGGACCATTGTTACGATCATTTAATTGGCCATCTCCCGTGATTTTGTGGTGTCTAACCAATGAAAGGTGGTATATATAGGTCCTATATTAATTTATTTGAACGCTGGTTTGGCCTATATCCATCCCAAAGAAAAGAAAAGAAAAATGACTCAATTATAACGTTGAGTGGGCTTTTATAGGGCGCCGTCCCTTTTAGCCTATTACCACTATTAAGTTATCTCCTATTCAAGCTGCACACTTTTGCAAAGCAAGGAACTCGGTCTGAATAGATGTGTTGAGGCCCCAAACCCTGAAGCTGACGGCAGAGCTAAACAGTTACCCGCTCCGCAGTGGCACAGGGTTATTGTTCTAATGCGGTGCAGGAACTTTAAACAGACAGGGGCTTTAGTCAGCACTACACTTGAGGAATAGGCTTGCAAGTGGTGGCTAGGCTATGTGGGATCCTAAGCAGTCCTCGACTGATCGGGTTCTTAGGATTATGGGTAAGCCGTCCCCCGCGGTCCCACGGGTCCTCTGGATCCTCTCACCGCAAAAACAGCACAATACAGCCGCTGGAAAAACCTTCGTGGGAAAAGCGGCGCGATCGAGATGCTGGCACAATATTGTTCTGAGATTGGCAAGGCGTGAGTTCCGAAGTGAGCTTGTCGCGATGCTCTGTCTACAGTAAACATTGTGGCTGATTATAGTGTCTCCACTGCTTGGCACCATATTGTCCTAGGATTAGCAAAGCTTGAAGTCTCGCAAACGACATACTGTCTCTGACTTCAGTTACAGGAGGGAGTTGCCCCACCCAGTTAAGCAGTCGCCTGATCAGTGGATCGAGTTAAGTGGACTCGCCACGATGCCCTTTCCACAGCAAGTAAGGTGTCTGATTTAAGTATCTCTACTGTGGCAAAATTATCGGTCGTAGACTGAGAACATGGATCGCCCCTCAGGGCTAAGTGACGTCGAACGCTGCAGGGATCCCGACGCCTGCTTCTCCATAGCAGGCACTGACTCTGAGCGTTTACTGTGTGTCTCTTTTCTCCATGTAAGCGATTTTCTTGCCTTGGGATTCTTGCGTTCCCCCTTGTCACCAGTGCTGCCCTTCGCTCTTTTCCTTCCTGTGGACAAAGGTCCTAAGGCCACAAAGGATGAAGTGGCGGCTGGTGTCACTGGTTCTCCTGTGTCTGTTGGAGATGCGCAAGCCTCTACCAAAATATCTGAGCTCTGTTTTTTCGAGGGTTTCGTCACGCGAGATGTTGGAACGTCTGTTGGCTCAGTGTCTCTTTTTTCAGACTGTGTGACTCTGCGTGATTCCCGAAGATTTTTGCGCCTCAGCGTTCTCGCACTAGGGCCCTTTCTAGTATCCTTGGTTCCCAGATGCGCTGCGCACTCAGATTCATGACTTTCCTTGTTCGAGATTAAAGCGCGCTTTGCTGTGGTTACTGTGGCGCGCGCCTTTGTATCCAGCAGCTTTGTATCTACACAGCTTCGAGTAGATTTCTTGTGACAACCTGTGAGTCGGAAAGCTGAGAGAGGGATTGCGAACCAGCTGCCCCCTGCGAGAGCGCGGTAAAATTCCCTTTCGCCAAACTCAACGTGCGTAGTGCTGCTGTGGCACAGCTCACAACTTGTCGTAGGTGGATTTCCTCGCTCACAAGAAGCGGATCAGACGGCTGTTTTTTGCGACCGGATTTTGCCATACTGATGAGCCTCTACTCGTCTCGAAACGCGTGTCAAAATACTCCTCAGAAATACAATATAATACCATACAAAAGAAAAAATTGCCACTCATTATCATAAAAATTATCGCGATAATAAAATCATAAGGCGGCTGGCATTTTTTCAGAGAGGTGCGTGCGTTGACCGGTCGACGGAAAGTGAGTGTCCTGTATATCCATCCCATATATCCATGACGAACGCATTTCAAACCTCTACGCTCAAACTTTTCAAAACGGATTTTTTGGAACATTCTAAATGTGGCAAATTAATGACTCATCTTCAATAATTTTTTACCAATCATATATCAACACTACACCTGCGCGAATACCTCCATCAAATTGAACCTATACATATGTCCCAATCATATTTGGGCGGTAGGGCCGGTTGGAATGCATATATTGGCTCGTTGGCTCGTTGGCTTCCCCTCTAATATATTGGCTCGGTGGTTTCCCCCCTAAAACCGTGGTCACGCGAGCTGACCAGCCAGCCATCATAATTGCTTGCTAGAGGGCATGTATCGCAAGGTTGGTGTGTGCGGCACATTAAATCTTCAAGTATGTATTGCGAATTTCTGAAAGTCTAACATCATCCAAATATCTTATTTTTCGACTGGCGTGTACATTTTAGAATGGACGAATGCCAATTTCTAAAGTCCGAAATTCACTAAATTCGGAATTTGCATTGTGTTGAACATGCGCCATGCTGAAATAGAGCGGAAATGCTGATGAGGGTGCGAAGTAACCGATTCAGTTATCTTATTTGGTCATAAACTCAAGATGTATAACCATGAGCATCACCGTGAGCCCCCCATGTGACTCCTAATACTCAAAATAACGGTGGTCCTTGTGGTAGGACCACCATTTTCTTCAAGCTTTTGGTGAAATTACACCCCTAAAGCGTGTCGTTCAACCACACACCTAAAGTCTCGTGGGGGCCGCCGCTATAAGAAATAAAATTCATTTAACTCATAAATATCATGTGCAAATGTTGCCTGTGCCTCAAATAGTCGATTTAGTGATCGAAACCGCAATTGCCCATTGGTCCTTGTGGTAGGACCATGAATTTGGGTAGTAGCCATAGGTGGTGTGCTGGAAGTGACGCCCCGACTGTCATTCCTATAGTTAGGGTGTATGACTGTCACCGGTCCCGGAACCCTAGACCCCGAACATATAACGGGAAGACTGAGTATTCTCACCGGTTATCTATTCTGATTATCTGACCCACCGAATATACAGTCCAGCTGATATATTCAGCAGGTACCACAACTTGCATGGGCGGTACCCTGGCTGGGTTTGGCACCCGGGTCCCTCGCAGCCACCTGTGGCTGCTCCGACCCTTCCGATGCCGCCCTCACCGGGTGGTACTTCACCATCGTCAACGCACAGTGAGCTGCCGTCACCGGACTATACCCCACCCGCCTCGGACGAGGAGGGCGAGGGTGGACCCTCTTCATCAATCGACTACAAAAACATCGGCACTTTCTCATTTTGCTCCACGCATGATTCGTCGGACAGTGCAGACACCGGCTATGCTTCGGGAAACAGTGGTACGGGCTCTCTTGGCCGTTGTGACAGTGGTGCCGGCTCTCCCAGGCGTTGTGGAAGTGGCTAGTGCTGACATGATTGAGATTAGCTTGCCTTCAGTTTGAGATGTTGTAGGTGCAGACTGCCCCAAGATGGGCTATGTTTCGGGTTTTCAGTGTATCAGAATTCAGCAGTAGAAAGTAGTAGCACAGGTGATGCACAGGTGATGCACTGCCTGTTCCGGGGGAGGGGGGCCTGGCCAGTATGAGCACAGTGCCTCCTGAACCACTAGCACTGACTTTTCTGCCTCCCAGTAGGCATTTGTTTCTTGTTTCGGCTACCTAGTGTCACGGTTCGCTTATGCCAACACTATCTTGACGCGGCTGCTATTGAACAGTAACAGCCGTAAGTAATATTTGGTGGGTATGAGTGCAGCAGCCTGGTGACCAGAAGTGCTTGCTTGAGCCCAATGCTCCTCCGTATACTTCCAGTACTCTCACGCATCTCATGCGTTACCACCATCGGGTTGTGAACCCGAGGGCACTGGGTGAACTACCCGCATCGGCTGGTCGATATAGCCTTTGATGCTCGCATGCTGTTCATTGCATGCTTGAAGCGAAGACGCGTCTTTTCAGAACACTTCGGTTCTTCAAGACTTGTCTTGCTTCGCCATCTCGATGCCAATACCTGGCCTCTCGATGACAGATGTCACTCATCTTAGGTGGATGACAGACATGATGACTGTACATGCATGTCATAGTCGACCGTACTGACAATACTCGACGACTGTATGTCATTATGACATATGGCATGACATGACATGACATGTATGACATGACATGACATGTATGACATGTATGACATATGTGTCATCGGTCATATCCCTGACAGATCTCCCCTCTCAGAAGTGTTGTGACCTCACAATATAGGGTGCATACCTTTGTATATGTCTTTGATGTCTTTGTTGTTGAACTGGCCAGTCTTCTTACACCGATGAGGCGTCCCTCAAGGTGTTTTAGGACATCGGGGGGAACTGAGTCCACTTTAAACCCTCACCTTAGGCATATAGCCATACAGTTCTTGGGATGTTGCCCCCCTGATTGCTTTGCGTTTCGTATTTCAGAGTGACGCTCAGGGTATCTTCCGAGGTTTACGTTACAGATAGATATTGCGCTTGCCGATCGACGAGTTGACCCATTGGGTACTTGTTTCCACGGCCTTATATAGTGCATCCACCCCTTCTTCCCCTCCAAGAGCTACTATGTGGCTACTACCCAAATTCAAAGTCCTACCATAAGGACCTACGTGCAAATGTGATTTCCTCGCATAAACATCACTTAACTGGTTCAACGTGCGATCACCCATCCTATTTATGAGTCAAATGAATATTTCAAGTTGTGGTTGCATGCATAGGGTGACCTTTGGAGTGCTTAAATTGCGCACGCTTTGGTGGTGGTTCTTTTTCAAATTTCAGCAAAAAAAAGCTAGGTCCTACCATAAGGACCTACATTTAAGCCCGGCTATCCGCTTCACAATAGGTCCTACGAAAATTTCGAGACCTGCGTCGTCAAGTTCTCGAGCTGCTCTTTCCGTAGTGTCTTGTCAAAAAATCCATCCGAGTTCATCTTGGCCCTCAAAATAGTGGTTGAAGCAGCATTGGCTGTCAAAGCTGGAAAAGGCACTAAATCGCCCAAAATAATAATGCCCTTCGTCCGGATCAACGATGAATACACGCCAAAATATCGCACATTCTGCCTATGTAGCTAGATGGCTCGAAAATTCAATTATTGTGTCTATATGGCGACAATAGCGAGGTAATAGTGCGTAAGCGGCATGTGCGCATTCAATATAGCATCCCCAACTTCAGACCAAAGCCAAAATTGGCCCTTAAATTTTATGACATTTAACTAAAAATGATGGGACAGGTTGATTGGGGTGCAGCTAAATGTCCGCTATGAGGTTATCGACTTGTGCTCTATTCTAAACATGATTGTATATAATGCTACGGTGCTACTGGATCATTGGACGCATGCTCAGCCTCCATAGTCTGTCGGCGAAAAATTATGAAAGATGTGCTATTATTTTAAGAGATTTTTGGCTTTAGAAAAGTTCTCGACGATTTTTTACGCTACCCGTGCCTAATACGGGAAGTGTAGCATCCCGCTTGGGTTAAAACTCGGCAAGTGGGAAAGAGGGGACTGAGTTCAAGTCCTAAATATGCCATCAACCGGAGGGTAGCCATTCACGATACCAATAGGGCACCTCAAAAAATTATTGAAAAAGTGGTCCTTATGGTAGGACCTAGAGCGTTCTAGGTCCTACCGTAAGGACCATCGGGTAGTAGCCATATGGAGGTTCACAGGCAGAATGGAGAACCTTTTTTGAATAAGGTTTGTTTTAATGCAAACGGAGAAGGCCCTGCTTACGAGATATCGGAGGGTCTTTATAAGTCCACTTTAAATCCTCACTCGTCTGCCAAACTCCTTTTTTCGGTCCGGTACGCGCGCATTGACGAACATTTCATAGGATGGATTCGACAACGTACTAATGTGAATTCGTTTAGTTATGTATGTCAAACACAACTCAGGATCACAACTCCGTCTACCTCAGTATTCCGGTAGCTGCGGAATTACTGGCCATAAGATCCGAATGACAAACCACGGTCTGGCAAAGGCAGCATGGCAGTTTTTATTTATCCACAGATATGGTACCCGCATGTATGCGTATCTGTGCAAGGGTACGATTTGGTACAAGGCTCACTACACCTCAGCAAGGAAGGATCAATTCCCGCTCCTGTCATATCAATTTGATGCAGGGTAAAAATGTTAGGGATGTAACCCTGCAGTTCTCGGGATGCAGCCCTGCAGTTCTTTGGGATGCAGCCCTGCAGTTCTTGGGATGCAGCCCTGATTATTATTCGGTCGGCAATCATGGGCCAAAGTCATCGGCTATCAGCTTGTTGACTCAGAAGCCACAATGTTATAGAAGCTACGACCTATCGTGACCATATGCGGCAGTTATGACGTCAGCATACGTAGACAATATAATTATGTGGAACTTACAATCCCACTTAAGTTGCATCATGATAAATTTATCCATGTCTTATCAAGTGTTCAGGATTTGATAAGGGGTTGACGCCTCACAGGCCAAAGGTCACTGTCTCGTAAGGCTCGCCTCAAGTGTGCGGCTTCGAGGAGCAGCGTTCCGGCGTAGCACAGGCATGATGCTTCCTTAACCACGAGGGAGCTAGAAATATGAGAATGTTTAAGATATCCGAAGACAGGAAGGCTTTTTGTTGGCCAGAGTTGCTGTCTAGATGCTTAACCTCGATGGGGTTGTATTCGGATACCAACTGTGCAACCTTACATGTGACTTATGCATTGGTGTATGACTTTGGTGAATTGTCTCTTGTCATGAACCTGGAAGGAATGACGGGCAAATAGCTAGAGCGGCGGATCTCACTCACTCGGCTTTGCTGTTATGGAATTCGATGCCTGAATGGCACAACTGGCAATTCTTTGGCTCAGATGCTTCCCTTCAGACACTGGCAACAACTTGTGCGCCAGCTTCTCTAGATGTGGGGGAAAACCATGGATTGACAATTCATCAATCAAAACACATGTTACCAAGGCTGATTCAACGAATTCTTCAACTCTTGAAATTCAACAATCAGCATCTCAGGCTGTTGACGTCAAAGTAACGGTCTTAAGCTTACAATATAGCTTATTCACATTCAAAAAACCATCGTTCTCCTATGTCAGTGCCCTTCATATAATATGATAGAGCTGGAGAAATATGCATCTATGATTTCTTCATAATCAACTTCATGTGTCAGTAAGTCAAAGACTTCATTTGATGTTTTATCGGAATGATGTACCGTGTCATCAAACTTTATGACTGCTATACACAGATGCTGGAACGTTTCCTAAGATTTCTCTATTTAATCTTCCAAGCAAAATCACAATGATGTAAAATCAAAATGATGAAAATCCATTTTTGGCAGCTGTATGAAGAATGAATGAATCTATACTCCTTCCTCCCCCTTTAAAAAGAGGTGTATCAAACCAATCAGATGATGATGGAGAATACCATTCAATTATTATGTCATGTGAAAAATGGTTTGATAGAAAATCAGACTAAGATTACTCATCGAATCAAGTGTTTTCGAGGTAACAATGCCAATAGGAACACCGATTCTCTCAACGTCGTACCGGCAACATGCCTGACGCTTTTGAATGTGGTGAATGCCAGATGTTGTCAAATGCCAATGTCAATTCACTATGATTCAATATGCAGTTTTTGGGTTGCAGCCCACATACATTGAAATTGGTTCAGGGTCACAATAGTGTGCCCATTTTAGACAATGTTTCTGGATAATGATTGTCATAATGAACAACGAAACCAGTGATGGTACCGAAGCTAATGGAGATTCAATCATGAATATAAATATCATTTATCTATTGTCGTAAACGGCTCACAGATTCAGTGTCTGCAGTGATAATAACTTATTACGAGCTGTATTTCCGTCCTTCGTTGATGAATGGCTGGTATGTCATTTCATTGTGACTAGAACATGGCATCGCCTAGTGATATGTGTATATACGAATCTTCTTCAGTACATTATCACTTATCTCAATGGTGCCCATTTTATTTTTGGGCATACAATATTCAGAGACTTGTCATGGTAAAGAAGTATGAATGATGAATGTGGCATTTCAATGCCGACAGAATTGTGACTTGTTGATGACTATTTGCCACTAATTTAAAGTTTCTGTAACTTTCCAGAATGAGGATGAACTGCGCTTGGAAACCATCTGCAGATTGCGGGTTCGAGTCCCGCCATGGCTTTTCCCAAGGCTTCGTGGCCTAATGGACGAGGCGACAAATTTCTAAACATTCCAGAATGAGCTTTCAAAGAGTCATAATTCCTCAATGAAGTATGCGTGTCTTATGTGCCAAAATGATATGAAACCACACGTATGACGTCAATATAATTATATGTGGATGGTTTATACCATTGTATGCTATTCCACAAATAAGTAGTGATATCAGAATAAAACTTTGGACAATTGCAACTCAGTACAAACCCGAGTGCATTCAAGTTCACTTGCATGCTCAGAATCTGAATCTAATGTACTTTATATATGCACAGGATAGAATATATTTTCTATGTGATTCTGGATTCAGGAACCAGAGTCAATGAAAAACTCCATTCCTATTTCAGACGATGAAACCCTTATTTTTTCAGGTGCAATACCTTATCTTAAGGAATAGTCATTTTCAATACAAGTTTCAATCGATTTTCTCAGTTCTGTCACCTTCATGATGATCAGACTGGTCAATTTTACAGCATAACCCACTTCCCCTTGCTGAAGGAGATGACTCCCTTTTTAGGGTCATAGGGCGACATGTTGGCTGTTTTCATATGACACATGGAATACATGAGTGGCTCGGCAATCTTGGAGAATTTCGGGATAAATATTCTGAATTGGCCGACCATGCCCAAGAATGACCGAAGGTTAGACTTGCCATCTTTAGCCATGCGGCGTAGAGGCTGCTTGCCAACAGTTGGGCCATAGGCTGGATAGCTATGATAGCTATATTGGAGGCTGAATAGCCATGACTGTACGGACTATGTCTTCCATGATGGATAGACCTCTGAGATGTAGTGTCCGATAAATCAAAACATCTGACAAACAATTCAACCTTAGAAGGTCGGATGACGAGCTGATGATCTCTGCTGCTCTGAAAGAACTGGCGAATGAGAGCAGAGTGTCTCTATAAAGAGTATACACAAATATGCATTGTATATTTTTGATGTGCACTACCGAAATGCCTCGTGATATAATAATTTCACAGAATAGGCATTGTTCAATGGCGGTATGATCAGATATGCAATGACCAATGAAGATAAGATGACCGGTATGGCTTTTTCAACAGGCATGACTACCTCAAAGAGATGCCACTACACGGATACATTTCAAGACATAAGGGCAATAGACTTATTATGTAGCCTTCAAAGGCAGCTAGCATTTATGCTGCATCGGTCAGCTCGGTGGCTTTGACCTATCTAGGTGTTGTACTCAGGCCGTAGCCTGCATATTGCATTGAGTACTCTTGACACCTTTAATGATCCAATCAGATGATATGTATGAAATATCAAGAATGGTTGCCCTTTTTCGGTGATCATCGGTGGCAGAGGTTATAGTGCTTGCACCGAATCAATATACAATTCTAGTCTGGATACATGCTGGACCAGATGTATACAAATGTCTAGGTCTTCAAAATCAAGCTCATATGTACGTCATGGCTGATGACCTTAGAAATGTTCGATACATATGTGTGCCAACTTCATGGAGCTCTGCATGGTTTGACTATATATAGTCACGATTATCAAAACAACAACGATGATGCAACTTAATTGTTTTATTATTTGTCTTTATTATTTATTTGGGTTTTAGTTGTATTTTTTTGGCTTGTCACCTTCCCCCCTCAAGGAAGTGTAAATTGCTAGGCGGTTGTCAGGCGCCGTTTAAATACAACAGAGGTCCGACCTCAGATGTGATGACGTGGTAGCTTACGATGAAGCTGGATAGCAGTTCTCGGGATGCAGCCCATTGCACCGAAGGTGCATCACAGTTTTTGGGATGCAGCCCGAATTCACGTCATCGGCGTGGGTCATATCGTGCCCATATATGTGCTGCACAAAATACAACACTACCCTCCAGCGGCGAAGTGGTTTGCTATTACCATCATCGTCGTATGCTGTGGGATATCAAATATATAATCAGAGAGCATGGTAATATGTGTACCATGTTGTCAATATCGGAGGGACTGTGTCTTCTTTAAACTCCTCATGACTAAATGTATAATGGTGTTGTACTGATGTCAACACCTTATCTCTGAGTGATTTATTGATTTCAGATGTGATGACGTGGCAGCCAACCTTGTCCGCTCGTACCGGGGGTTGTGTGGAATGTGTCCACGTCATCGGCACGGGTCATTTTGTGTCCATGCATACGCGATCGTAGCGCAGGTCACAATACAGTGCCCGAGCATACGCGATTTTAGCGTAGGTCACATTGTGCCTTTTACCATTACATCTGAGGAAATCTGTTACTCATCTTTGTGAGTTTAGACAGCGTTGTACTGATTGCAACGCTTTTTCTGATGATTTATATATCACAGATTGTACCAAATTTGGTGATCAGTCCAGTGCAAAAAATTGTCACCGGAATGTACAGGGATTGTGAATGATTGCAATCCAACCGGAGGAATAATCTCAGCAGCTGTTCTGTACTACAGTAATGAATTCATCGGAGTTATACTCATTTCGACGATTCGAACCCCATGGCATTTGCAGTGATGACAACGCATATGAATATACAGGGGATTCCTCAGAATGCTTTTATGTGATGTCGACATATTGTATGAACAGTTCACATGCATCCGAGGACGAAGGAGTTACGCCTGGAAGGTTTTGCATGGTGGTCACCCAACAGTTAACAGCTTGTTATGCGGGTGCCATATCCTGCCTTCGGTACTGGAATTATATCAACCAGTCCTATAGCGATGCACCTGTCCTTCCCACTCTCATGCATGGCTATAGTGCCAAACTGTATCAGGCGGGATATATATATATATATTATAACTATCATCTTCTGATCCAATGATGTGCAATTAAGCATGGTATCAGGCTATGTGTTATATATATAGTTAAGCATTCCGCCCTTACTCGAAAATGTAAATGCTGAGCAATAGTCAACTTATAGTCAATGGGATGTAGTTTCCCATCCGAGTTTACACTTTATTAGTGACGGTGGGTTTAACGTTGTACAGATTTCAACGTTACTTGTGGATGCAGTGTTCTTATCAAAAGCAATCTATCAGAAATCACCATATCGGTATCATCACACATTAATCCTGAATCTATATAAGTTATAAATAACTTCTCGGATATGTGTGTATATCTCATCAGCATTTCACTTCACTTCCCCCTTCGAGGAAGAGTGAATTACCAGGCAGTTGTTAAGTGCCTAAATACCTCATCAAGTAGCATGCAATCCTTATAGGAGGCAGTTGTACAGTTCTTGGGATGTTGCCCTACAGTTCTTGGGTTGTTGCCCGAAATATCAGTCATGTATGTGCTGATTTCAGCATGACCATTATGCCAAATACAGTGTTGTTCACTAGTATTTCGTGGCATTTAAGGGTGTTACGGGTTACTATGACCCTAATCACCTGCAGTGACCTTAGGGTGTTACATGGTATCAGTAACACCTATATTTATCAAAATTGAGCATTATGCATGTTTTCCTGAAGGATAGAAGCAAAACCGTACTCAGCATGTCACTGCTTATTATGTGATCCCCGAGGTGTATGTTACACCCCTAGATTTTTGCACACGATTTTAGGGTGTTACACGAGATGTGAAGTGCTCAGGTATTTTTCCCATATACCTTAATAGGTGAAAAATTAGAATCCGCGAAAAAATTGGACTCAAATTTTCATTTTGAAATCTAACGTGTGAGATTTTCACCTATTTCTGTCACTTTCGGCTTATATATATATATATAAGTCCCAGTGTATTCCATAATGTATACATCTGTCACAACTCTGTAATATATCTCACTTGCACTCATGAAATTGAAATTGATATTTTTTCATGGTGTTCTGTGAAGATATGTGCATCGTCATTATTTGGGGTTTTACTGATTGAAACCCATGATAAATAGACCAAACCCTAATACATATATGTAGATTTATCAATAGTGACTTACAGTCACTTAAGTGATAACTTGTCAGTTGGTTTATTACTTACTTAGGACTGTCAACTCCTTAGATAACCTTAGCCAGTAGCTTAAGGCGAGACTTACTCCTCGGTTCGGTCGCCTGTCCTTGGCTATTGATCACGTTGCCTACCCACGAATGGGTCTGCCGGAGGTCTGCTTTATCTCTTTGGATCTATGACAATACTCTGGATGGTAGTGCCATCCAGATACTAAG
Source organism: Cymbomonas tetramitiformis (assembly GCA_001247695.2). Taxonomy (NCBI): domain Eukaryota; kingdom Viridiplantae; phylum Chlorophyta; class Pyramimonadophyceae; order Pyramimonadales; family Pyramimonadaceae; genus Cymbomonas; species Cymbomonas tetramitiformis. Next base: position 33,032 of record LGRX02033409.1, read on the forward strand.
TAACTTGAGCAAATGCTCATAGTAATCAGGTAATTTATCATTTACTTAGGCATATGGCGGTGCACTGGAAGAGTATCAAAATGATATCTCCAGTTTCTAAGTAAATCAGAACAATGCTTGAACAATCAGAGCAGTGTCTGTTTAATAACCTCTATCAGCTACATCACTGTCAAGATGAGTTCTGATCTGTGAGATTTACTAAGATATGCTTTGAAGTGATCAGGTACTGAATCAACTGTCAAAATGCATAGTAGATGATGGTGTTGCTCCAGCGATAGAGTGAAAAGGGCATGGACAGTGTTCAACAGTGACCAGCTGTTTTGTGAACACTGTATACTGCCTTCGGGTCTGGAGATATTCTCCATCCAGCCCTTCAGCATGTAGATTAATCCTGTTCCCTTATCTATCGCCATCACTGACATCCAACACGCACATGTGTTTGTTGGATGGTATCTATGCATCATACATGTGGTGTTGATATTATACTTGATCATATACACTTACTGACTCAGTGTAATGTCAGTATACATAGTAATGTCGGTGACTATATATTGTGCATGTACTTACTGATTGAGTACACTTAAGTAAATTGATATAGATTAATCATACAAGTTAGTCTGTATACCACTGGACAGCATATAGCAAGTATGATGTATATCAATATAGTTAGTATACTGCTGTAATCTTGTACATCTCATCATAATGGATGATGAGTTAAATGGTATATTTTCACAAGTAGCTCCGGTGTATATCCATCTTGACTAACAGGAGAACAGTTATCCAATCCCAAATCCTCCGTCATGGATAACTGAGCTAATTCCTGTCTTAATAGTCAAGACTGGCACCTTACACTATGTGGGGTTTCAATATAGCATATACTTGCAACATTTAGCATGTATATGAGATATGCATGTTGCAGTGTGATATAGGTGTATTGCTGGATAAACCCCCGGTGCCATGGGGTACAAGTAATAATATAACATTTACGCTGAGAATAATGACAATGTCATGAGTCCGCTGTAATCCTGCAAGCAGGCAACTGTAGAACAGAGGGAGCTGATGTCGCAAACGCGTGCACATGATGGGACGAATACTGCCGGACTCGAGCAATCTCAACACTCGCGAATAAATATAAACTCGTCTTTAACATTCACTTGTGTCGGTAATTATCCAGGCAATCTCAACACAGCACAAGATCGTAGAGCTACAATTTTTTTGAAATTCTGATATTCTGAGATCGAACGCTAAGCTCTTATATGCAAGCCCAGATTTCCAACATGAAAAAGAATAAAAACAGCAGTAAAATATATTCATCAAAAGATCGGTATAATAACCAAAAGTACGAATTATTGTACAAAAACTGTGAGCAGAACTGTTTTAGCAGTCTAGCACTGGCACGCGAACAGCCACCTGGTACTTGCGAGCAGCAAAACAATAATGAGTCCACTAGTTCTGACCTACAGTCAGAGCTTACTTATATCTCAATTCTCTGTCACATCTCCCAAAACTGTAACGGGCTTTAGCCCTGAAATCTTCATCTAGCCAATGGAAAGTCATTATTCCATGCCAGCTCTAACAATGTTACCGTTCTCCACATTCTGACTGACACGTCAGTGGCAAAGTGGTAACTGTCATCTCATGTTATCACTTCATCGGTCACCCGATAATGACCATATCTTCTCCGGCAGGTCTACACCTCTCGAGCAGTCATCTTACGCGAGGCCTGTCATACTTGTCATATATGTCACGTGTGTCACCAGCTGGACAAACCCGGCGCGGTACCATGAGAAGCCGGCGTTTGTTACAGCTGTCGCAAACGCGTGCACATGATGGGACGAATACTGCCGGACCCGAGCAATCTCAACACTCGCGGATAAATATAAACTCGTCTTTAACATTCACTTGTGTCGGTAATTATCCAGGCAATCTCAACACAGCACAAGATCGTAGAGCTACAAATTTTTTGAAATTCTGATATTCTGAGATCGAACGCTAAGCTCTTATATGCAAGCCCAGATTTCCAACATCCCCCATCTGTAGCTGCTGCCTGCAATAGCACAGACCCAAATATGGGCTTGTTCAGCATACTGGGTCGTATCACCATCTGCCATGAACTTGCCCAAACTGAAAGTGAACATACCAATGCCTTCACCTTCTCCACCCTGTAACATCCTGGCTCTAACCAGCGGGTTCTTGAACACCAAGACCCACATACACCTGCGGCCAATAGGTCCATGTTCTAGATGTCCAATCACATGCAGGCGTCCAGACTGACTCAACCGTCTGAAGTACGCGGCTCTGCTCTCGGTCATGTCTGTCAAATAGTAAGAGGGAACATGCACGCATGCCACCACACGACTGGCCATAACTGCCAACGGAAACGCGATATCCAGCGCTGCAAACCAGGGCGAAGTCACCACGGCATCACAGACGCCATACTTCTCCTTCCATATGCGATAGTTACCTGGCTAAAGTGCATCATGCGCCTCAGACCAACCCAGCTGAGAGTTCCAGTCATTATTCATGAATCTCAACTGCGGCCATTGCTCCACCATCACCTCACTGATGACCCCAGTACCTGCCCATGGGTCCCACACGCCATCGATGGACTTCCAGTCCACCTCTGTCGCCAAGCGCCTCACCTCGGAGGGCACTGTAATAACCAGCTCAAGCCCCCACTGCAGTACGCTAGCTTCGCGCACCTGAGCCCTGGTCATATGTCTCAATTCTCCTCGTTTCTCAACTTCTTCTTCAGCCAAAGCAGGCACACGAGGTGCATCCCTCAGTTGCCTTGCCATTGCTTTCTGTTCCCGGTACTTCTTGCTCAGCAAGGTGCGATGTCCCTCATTCCAGTGCCCTGGCATGCAGATCTGCACAGCCTCTGAGAGCTTGTCCTGCCTGCCCCAATCAATCTGATCTGGCATGTAGAGGAACATGTCCTTCTCTTCCAGCAGCATCTCCCTTGACGAGATAGCATGCCATGGCTGTGACTTGTCTCTCTTCACAACACGACGGGGACCCACGTCTGCTGGCAGCAGGCGCATGTCCGAGGACAGCTTTTCATTCAATTGCTACTCCTTCATTCCCAATCTGTCCTCCAGCACCCAAGAGCTCTTGGTTTCCTGGGCCTGCACCTCAGCGTTAGCAGCTTGCATCCTCGTGCCTGAGCACCTAGGACATAGCCACTCGCCTTCTGGTACTTCATTCAATGCTGGGGTAAGACACCACAAATGGTACCCCTTGTTGCACGCGTCGCACAACAACATCTCTGCTTCTCCATCAGTCTTCCTGCACACTTCACATGCAAGATGTCTGCTGGGCACGGCTGCACTACAGTCATACTGGTCCTTCACCTGCAGGTGACATGGCGCGATGCTCTGAACAGTGCTCTTCTCCCTTAACTTGGTGGCGTCCTCAAGCACCACAACACCATCTCGCTGTATCTTGACCAGCTTCAGGATGGCGGACTTGGTCGCGACTTCCATGCCGCTGCGAGGTTTCTGTCTGATGTAGACGAAGTCCCCCACTTTAAACTGGTGTGGCTTAGGCTCATAGCCCCCACCCCTTCTCCCTTCATAATGTAAAGTATCACGATGCTGCGCAACCTCCAAGCTGCAGCCAGCATGCACCATCAATCGCCTCACTACCTGCGCTCTCAGGAGGAGGTCTTTAACTCGGGCGCCCTTGTCATCTTTGACCTCTGGACTGAAATCCATGCTGGGCGCCTGCTTCAAATCTGGCGGCACCACTGCCTCTTGGGCAAACAGCAAGGTAAACGGCGCCACTCCTGTGGACTCTTGGCGTGCTGCATTGTAGCTCAGCACGAGTGGCCAGAGTTGTTCATCCCACTCGTCGTAATCGAGGCCCTTCTCCAAGGCGATCTTCTTGAAGCAAAACTTCATTGTACGCACCACTCGTTCGGTAAGACCGTTGCCTTCTGGCGAGTCTGGCGAGGTGACCCTCCTGTCTATCAGACAGTCTCTGCATAGCTGCTCGAACTCACCCTCGAACTCTTTGCCTCCATCCACCAAGCACTCTGCTGGCGCACCGAACACGGCTAGCACATGACTGCGAAATGCCGCCGCAATGGTGCGCGCCTCCTTGTTGGGGATAGGCACACAGACTATGAATCTGGTGTAGTGCTCGGTCATGATGAGCACCCTGTTGTTGCCAACCTTGGTTTCCCTCCTCGAAGGCCATGCCAAGTCCAGCGACCAACGATACATGAACGACACGATCTCGAGGGGGGACAAACACGCCTCCTCTCTTGCGTAGTGAGTCTTCACGCGCTGGCAGGTCTCGCACTGGGTGACCACTGCCTCCACGTCCTTCTTCAGGTCGGCCCACCAATGACGCCGCCACAGAAGATGCTGCGTACGCCTTATTCCCCAATGGCCAGTTCTGGAGTGGTACTCCTTGACCAACGCAAGACGGTCAGCAGGCTTGGGTATCCTCACCTCCTTGCCCGACAGCGTGATCATGTAGATCTCGTCTGTAGCCTCATCCCATCGATGCCGTGCTGCACGCCTCTTCACTCGACGAACTACTTCATCCTCTGGCAATTTCACGCTGCCATTGGACTTCAGCCATCTGAGGCACCACGCATCGTCATGCACATCTCGATGCTTGTCGCGGTCAGCCTGCTGTTCAGCAACACTGGCCATCAAGTCCACGAATCTGGTGGTACATGCCAACCTGGGAACTCTCATGTCCTCATCTTTACCAGGCGGACTCCAAGCAGGCACATTAGCGCGCGCTGCTGGAGTTGCGCCCTCCTTCACGAAGTGGCTCTTGTGCCTCTGGCGATACTGCTCAATGGCGTAGAGCGGCCACTCCTTCTTCTTCTTCTTCTTCTTCTTCTTCTTGGTTCCAGCCTTCTGCCGCTGGGCCCCAATTCCCTCTGCACCTTTCTGCCCTTGTGAGCACATTATCTGCAGCTTCTCTTCCCAGTCACGGTGGCTCATGGTCTTCGCCACCTGCTGAGTATATGCGTTCGAATTTCCAACCCATTCCGCCAGCAAAGCTTGTCTCTGCTGAAGGTCCGACCTCGCGTGGTCTGACCAGTTGTTGTCTACAGCGATAGGCTGTCCTGGGGAATTCTCCGCCACTGGGGACTCCTCGCTGTGAGGAAGCCCCTTCCTGCTTGCTTCTGCGACTGACATCAGCAGTTCCATAGCCCTGCGATCCATGGCCAGGCCCAGAATGCTCGCCAATTCTACGTCGTTCAGGCCATCAGCCATGCGTAGCTCACTTGCGCTGTAGCCCATGGCTCGCGCCTTCTCGTCGAGGTTCACTTCTCGGGATTCTTCCTCGGTGTCCTCATCGTAATGGTTGCGCACCACGGTGCCCATTCTCGCTCTTCTGAATGCTCTCGACCCTTGCGTTGCCATGATGGTGGGAAGAGCCCTCAGCGGTTCTCCCACCACGTTCACCACATAGTGAGGCGCGCGGTCTGTTCTTATCACTGGTCTGGGCTGCCAGCCCTTGCATAAGATTGACGATACAACTCGTCCTTCTGGTCTCGCCACCTTGCTCATCACAGAGCGAAACTGGTGGATCTGGAACAGGTTACTCCAGTACGCTCGCAATCGATGTGCGTAGGCGCCTGCTTGTGCTGCATCAAAGGACACTGGTCGGCCAATGACGCTGGCAATGTACGGGAACACCTCGTCCCTGATCTTGGTCCCGGGTCTGTGCGACAACGGGGAAACGTTCTCCAGGATATAGCCTGGGGGCCTCTGCTGCTGTAGCTGCTGCAGCGTGGACAGAAGCCGAACTACTTCATAAAATAATTTGCTGTGCCTGCCATCCAGGCCTGTAAGCGTTCCAGCAGGGGAGAGATCCTGGCATGGAAACCCGCACACCATGACCCACTGGCGTCCTTGAAGAGCTCCTGCTCGTATGAAATCGGCGCTCGTCGTGTCGTGCAGATCTTGGGGTAGGGCCCCAAATTCTATTGCACTGGGCGAGATAAGGTCAGGATATCGTCTCAGTAACGCCGTGCACCTGGCTCTGGCCACTGTCTGACTGCTCGGTGATATGTCTTGATACAAGTACCGATCCACCTTCATCCCATTGCGGAGCAACATCTCTAGGCCAGCACAGAGGCCTCCACATGGCTCATAGCACACCACGCCTTCCTCTCGAGCTTGCGAGAAGAACTGCCTGCCCAGCACCCTGGTGTCCACCTTCTCAGGCTTCAAGATGCGTTCGCCTTCAAAGTACTCATTGCTGTACACAGCGGGACTTCCTTCGCCATGCGTGCCTCGTGTAGGCCTCACCAAGCTCAGCGCCTTCCAAGCCGCTCTCGCTAGCCTCCCAGAGTCGATCACCAGCTCGGGTAGGTCTGTGTCGAACATGTCCCCGTGATTGCACTCCAATTCCTCCTGATGGTGCAAATCGAATAAGCGATCGATGCACTGGTCCCGTGCCCAGCTGCTCCACGGCGGCCATCTTGCAGTAGTTGGCAACCTGCACCTCTGGCGTCGCCTCTTCCCCTGGGGAAGATAGTGTCTCCAGCCAGCATAAAGCACAAGCTGTCACAGAAGTCCTTCGTGTGAACTTCCCCCACGCCTGCGTGAAGCGCAGTCACCTTTTCCCTCGCATGCCTTGCTCCAGTCTCGCCTGTCGTGGATGGTAGTGGGTAGCGAGATGGCACGTCGGCGTTGCTGTTCTTAGCCCCCGGGCGATATTGCACCGTGAAGTCGAACTCCTGCAGGCTGATAGCCCACCGTAGGTGCTGCCCCTGAAGTTCCGCTTTCTCCATCAAGGTGGTGAGTGGCGAGTGGTCCGTCACCAGCGTGAAGTGGACGCCATGCAAGTACTGCCTCAGCGTACGCACTGCCCACACCACTGCAAGCATCTCACCTTTGAAGCTAGCGCACTGCCTCTCTGTCTTGCTCAAGGAACGACTGATTGCCATGCAGATGTATTCCTTCCCATCGTCATCCTTCTGGCCCAGCACTGCGCCAATGCCATAAGTACTCCAATCAGTGTACAATATGAGGGGCCTGTCATAGTCGATAGGCCTCAGACACCTCCCAGAGCAGAGCGAGTCCTTCAGGTCCTGAAGCGCTTGGTCTTGCTCCTTCCCCCAAGCTCCCTTGATATCGGTAATCTCTTTCTTGAGCAGATCGTTGAGAGGGCGGGCCATCTCAGAATAATTCGGCCCCCCTGGCTCACCCACCAAGCCCTTATAGTAGTTCATCATGCCCAAGATGGAGCGGAGCCCAGTCTTGTCCTGGGGCCTCGGAAGCTCCTGGATGGCCTTGCACTTTGCTTCCTGCGCGCCAATGGAGTTGTGCCCAATGCGGTAGCCCATGTCATATATGTCACGTGTGTCACCAGCTGGACAAACCCGGCGCGGTACCATGAGAAGCCGGCGTTTGTTACACTGAAATCATCCTCATAGCGCGCCCCGAAGGGCTCATCTAGGTCAGATCAACCTAGGAAACCGCGGCAGGGCAAAACTACGCAGAGCGCTGAAAGGTCGTGCCGGCGGAGAAGCAGCAGAGGAGGTGGAAGTGGAGCGAGGCTGCATCTGTGATGGAAAAAGAGGGCGGAAGCGAGGCGGAGGAAGGGCGGTGGTGGAGGGTCGGGAAGGCGGGGGCGGAGGGGCGGAGTGTGGGGGTGGAGGGGCGAGCTAAGGTAGGGGGGAGTGTTAATAAAGTGTTCACCTGAATGAAGAGAAGAGAAAGGGTGGAGATGATAGTCATTCAAGGGAGGTCAGGGGAAAAACATGTTTTGCTCTTTCAACAGCTTCTTCTTCAGTGATACCGGTAATTCGGCTAAGAGTGGTTCTGAGAGGGTCATGGTTCTCGACTCTAGCATGGCCATTAAGGAAGGCGTCACGTCTAATGCGGGTGTGGTATCTGCACAGCCTGGAAAGCTTCTTTAGGAGAGGCTTCAGTCTTCTCTGATGGACCCCTATGGTGCTAAGAACCTGTCCAAAGTGCTTCGGAAGGTATCCCATCAATGTAAGTTCTTTGGGCCACGTTACAGTCCCTGCAAATGGTTTGTTGTCCTTGTTCGTGTAGGACGTGTCACCGTGTCCTCCGTAGTATTCTGTTGGGTGGGCACTCTGTCGGGTCTCCTGCGAGAGGGGCCACGGGCAGAGGCTGTCGGGGATGACAAGTTTCCTTTCACCCAGGACTTCCTGCCAGATCTCGGGGTCAACTCCGGTGCAGTTCAGTCTTCTGTCAGTAATCTTCTTCTCAGGAAGGACATTGATGTACCACCTTACAATCTTTTTCGCGTCCCACTCCAGTCATGAGCTGGAAAGTCTTGGCTCGGAGGGCTATCAATGGCAATAATACAGACATCTGAGAAATCATCTTTGTAACATCCTCCACCCGGGAGAACATATGGGTCATCCCCCGTCCAGTAGCCGTGTGGAATGAAAGGAAGGGTGTTGTCAGGAAATCTAAATACCATCTTAAATCCTTTAGCAATCCATTTTTCTTGATTTTTTGGAGAGAGTGGGAGGGTCCAGATGCCCCGAAATCCTGGCACAGTGTTTGCTGCACGATGGTCGAGTTCTAGGGTAGCCATAACCGCTGAGTTTGAGAACCTTTCCTTCCCGTCAAACGGGGGGTTCCCATAAACATTCCTACCCATATTGGTGATAGGGTCGACATAGGCATCATATGCAAGTCCATCGAAGCCAATTCTGCCATTTGCACAAAAGGGCCGAAGGGCGGCTCTCATCTGGTCTGAGGGGATACATCTTCTCGAATGAATCCTAGGGTGTGAGTTTAGTGGGTTACAAAACAGTTCACATCCATTCTCGTTTAGCCCACGGTCGTCAATGATGATGTCAAGGAGGCTTCTTCGAATGGCGTAGCAGTTTTTGGGGTCACCCGACTCATGTCTACACGCTTTAAGTGCTGTGTGAATGTCATGTGCACGCGTGGCATATCGTGAGAGTGGTGACGGAAACTCTTTCTTTGAGAGATAGTGCCACGACAGGAGTTTCCAGAACTCTTGTTTCCTAGCATATTGGAGTTCAGGGTACACATTATTGCCGCTCTGAGTGTTAACATCCGGAAGTGCTGTCACAGCAATGGTCCCCTTCTTGGAAGCAGATGGGCGGTACATTCCCGATTCAGGCAATGCTTGGAGGTAGAGCTCCCGCTTCATTTCGTCGCGGAGGTCAGCAAGTGGAAAAAGTGTTTCGGAGCAAATGTCTATAAAGGAGGAGCCTTTCCCTGGGTTCAACAGCTTAGGTTCCCCTGTAAGCTCGGCCGCCACATGCTTTCTGAGTTCATCGTCTTGTTCTCCTCTAAGGTATACAAGCGAGTTACCCGGGCCCGGGCATTCCAGTTGAATGTGAGAGAAGTTGCACTTGGTTCCTGTTTGGCAGTACGGGCAGTCAGGTGAGGCGGTAACACCCAGCTTATGTGAACGTGCGGGTGAAGCTTGAAGGCCCAAAAGTTCTCTGCTTCTGGCCGCTGTATAAGATTTAGCTGTGACTTTTGAGATATCCTTGGTGGGAGTAACGTTGTGGTCCTCTAGCATTCTAATATACTTCCCTTGAGACGACATGGCTTTCCATGTATGAAGGTGAGTAAGGCGTTGGATTCTCCTGATGTGGTTCCGAATATCTCCTGCAACTGGCACTTCCATGTAAAAGAGAGAATAGGGGAGTTCTTCGTATGGGTCAAATCGGGGAGCGTTCGCCCCTTTTCTGAAAGAGGCCCTCTTTGCTGCTCTATCAACTCTATCGTGAAGTCTATCATTATTATGCCCCCTTATCCATTTAAGGATGATCCTGCCGTGGTCTTCTCCACTGTAGAAGCCAAGCTCCTCAAGTTTTAATCTGACTGCCTGCAGTTCACGTCGATTTGGTTCCCGAAGCATCTCACGAGCACTGACAGTTTTCATATCCTTATTTACCGCCGTGATCGTTGCCATTGAGTCAATAGCATGTATCATTGGAGTCACAGACTTTCGAATGTGGTCCTTTTGGTCCTCTAAGAGAAGTCGGAGCCCGATGATTTCAGCAGATGTAGAACTTGGTGTTTGAATATCCGCTTTAATCAATCGATCATCAGCAGTAAAGACACTGCTGGCAGGGATGTTACCCTTCCTAACAGAAAAGGTGCCCCCCATTTCTTTAAGCAAATAGGCCGCACCACTGCAAGCCGTTTTCTTCCCCGCAAATAGTGAACCGTCACTTGCCATGTGTCCACTACCCGGCCTTGGGTAGATCACGATGTACCCAACGTATGCAGATTTTCCCGTGTCATTTGTGCACCGATCGCGTGGGCAAAAGTCTTGATAATACCCTAAACCGATTCCTCATCATAGGCGGATGCGCGCATGCCGGCTATTTGATCACGTGTACTCAAACGCCGGCTACCGCCGTATGCCGCCGGAAAGAAAATGAAAGTCGATATTTTTGGGTACATCCCTTGGGTACATCGATGTGGATGCCTCATATGTGCTCCTTAAACAATAGCATCGCCAAATCTAACGTTCGTGCATCATGCAGTACCCTAAAAAGCAAGTGTCATTCATTGGGTGGGCGTTTCATCCAAAAGTTTCAGCTTCAAACGTCATGGCGTTCGATGTGTTCTTAGAATTTACCGAAAAAGGGCCGATTCTACCGCAATGACTGGAATTTTGCTTATACTACCTGCCTCCTCGACGGCCCTTTGAAAATTTGAGGACACATGTTGTCTAATTCTCGACCTGCTCTTTCCATAGTGTCTTATCAAAATTTTCATCCGAGGTCGCCTTGATCCTCAAAATGTCGGTTAAAGCAGCCGGTATCTCGTACATTGCCCCTATGAAAAGTTGAGTTTGCCGAGTCCGGAACGTCACGAGTGGATATGCTATCGAGTCAAAATTAGCCCTGCGATATATTGGCACCCTGGGGAGGGTCTTAAGATAATATATTTTCATGTATTAACCCCTAAACGGCGGTTGGAATTTTATGCAAAAAATGGTGTTTTCGAGAATGCACTCGGTGTGGTCTCTTGCGACCTCGATGTGCATGCACAGTGTCATATATGCTTTGTATGGCCATCATATAAGCTTAGGAGCATCATAACACGCATCCCTATCGTCAATATATGCGGATTTATGCCATATCCAAGCCAAAATTTGGTGTTTTTTGGGCAGGTAAAATTTCTTCAATCCCCCATTACAACTTGCATTTCGATTTACTTGGGTGACTACCGTCATGAAGCCTTGAGAATAAGTAATATTAACACATTCCCAACCAGTAGCACAAATTTATCCCGGTGAATATGTCGGTTTTTAGGGAAAACACCCAAAAAAACACAAAAAAAACACTCGATTGTAAATGTTTTCCATACTTAAGGAATTTTCACCCATAGAGCAGTCGCAAAAAGCTCGAGTGTCACAAAGTGGTCACATGCATAATGCAACATTTGCAACTTTTTGGAGTTGTGTGACCTTTTAAGGTCAATGGTAAGACTCGGAGTGATTTTTTTTTTTCAAAAAAAATATTTTCCGGCTCGCCGGCGGCCAAAATCGATGGTTTTTGGCTTGAAAAGGCCATTTTGAGTGCGCGGGTGCTAGAGGATTTCCCGTCGGTGTCCGAATCGCGTGTTTGAACTTCGTGGGACCTTTCAAGGACCATCACGGGTCACTTAGTGGAAGAAATGATGAGAAATTTTTGTTTGGGGTGCTCGCCGGGGGCCAAAATGGCCGTTTCTGGGGCCTGAGCGGGCCATTTTGCGTGCGCGGGGCTAGAGGATTTCAGTTAGGTATCCGAATCGCGCGTTTGAAGTTCGTGGGACCTTTCAAGGACCATCACGAACTACTTAGTGGAAGAAATGATGAGAAATTTTAATTTGGGTGCTCGCCGGGGGCCAAAATGGCTGTTTCTGGGGCCTGGACAGGCCATTTTGCGTGCGCGGGGCTAGAGGATTTCAGTTAGGTATCCGAATCGCGCGTTTGAACTTCGTGGGACCTTTCAAGGACCATCACGAACTACTTTGTGGAAGAAATGATGTGATTCTTTTTTCTTCAGGTGCTCGCTAGGGCCCAGATGGCAGTTTTTGGGGCCTGATCTAGCCATTTTCGAGTGCGCGGGTGCTAGAGGATTTCAGTTAGTTATCCGAATCGCGTGTTTGCATTTTGTGGGACCTTTTGGCAGCCCTCTCAAACCACTCTGTGGAAGAAATGATGAGAAATTTTAATTCGGGTGCACGCTGGGGGCCGAAATGGCTGTTTTTGGGGCCCGAGCAGGCCATTTTCAGGGTTTTCACTCCATTCAAAATTGTGCACAACAGTGTGCAAGTGTCCCCCGCGCAACAACCTGGCACTTGCCGTTGCGGTGCCCTGCTGTGTGGTATATATTGATATCCATATGCATATGCCTTGCTATGGTATTGATATGAATACGCAAATGTTGTGTTGTGCTGTGCATCGATATGTAGTGTTGTGCGTGTGCTATGCATATATTCTTCGTTGTGTATGTGCTATGCATACACGCTTTGTTGTGCACGTGATATGCATATATGCGTCAACGCTGTGCATGTGCAATGCATATATGCCAAGGTGTTGTGCGTGTGCAATGCCTATATGCTTTGCTGTGCGCGTGCTATACATATATGATTTGTTGTGCATACGTATGCATATGTCATCCTAACCTATCATTCGTTTCCCTGCGCCATGCGATGCGAGCATCCTGCCAAGTCTCGGGCGTACGCCCGACTTTGCAGCAGTGCACAGTCGGATGTGCGCCCGAGACGGAGCTGTCAGGAGTTCAACCTGAGCTCAGTGGGTGTTATTCCCACCGAGACTGCAGCCCCCTTTCACCATCTTGGCTCACCCGCCTGTAACCATGAAAAAAAGCGTGCAGTGCACCGAAGGGTGCAGGGCAGTCCTTGCCAGCACTGCTATCTGAAACAAACCAAAACGTTATCTGAAACGACCGCAATTTGTAGAATGCGCTGCGCCCCGATTCAAAATTGTGCACAACAGTGTGCAAGTGTCCCCCGCGCAACAACCTGGCACTTGCCGTTGCGGTGCCCTGCTGTGTGGTATATATTGATATACATATGCATATGCCTTGCTGTGGTATTGATATGAATACGCAAATCTTGTGTTGTGCATATATGTAGTGCTGTGCGTGTGCTATGCATATATTCTTCGTTGTGTATGTGCTATGCATACACGCTTTGTTGTGCACGTAATATGCATATATGCGTCAACGCTGTGCATGTGCAATGCATATATGCCAAGGTGTTGTGCGAGTGCGATGCCTATATGCTTTGCTGTGCGCGTGCTATACATATATGATTTGCTGTGCATACGTATGCATATGTTATCCTAACCTATCATTCGTTTCCCTGCGCCATGCGATGCGAGCATCCTGCCAAGTCTCGGGCGCACGCCCGACTTTGCAGCAGTGGACAGTCGGGACACTCTGCAGTGGAGCTTGTGTAGAAGGTGGTGACCGCAGCGCTGGGAAAGGCAGGAGGGGGTGTGGGCTTGGGTGTAATGACCAAGCCCACACCTAATTTCCGCACACGGAATCGCTGGGCATCTTCTGCCCCTCGGGACGCCCATCGACGAGAGCCCACCCTGCAGGAAAGGTTGAGTTGTGTTGTGTTGTGCTGTGCATCGCATATGCAAAAGCTATGTTGTGCTGTGCATCGCATATGCAAAAGCTGTGTCGTGCTGTGCTGTGCATCGCATATGCAAAAGCTGTGTCGTGCTGTGATGTGCATCGCATATGCAAAAGCCGTGTTGTGTCGCGGCTGTGCATCGCATATGCAAAGCTGTGTCAGCTCTGTCAGGTATCTACTGGCGTAAAAGTCGCGGTTGTGCTGGCCGTATCGCATATGCAAAAGCCGTGTTGTGCTGTGCTGTGCATCGCATATGCAAAAGTTGTGTTGTGCTGTGCTGTGCATCGCATATGCAAAAGCCGTGTCGTGCTGTGCCGTGATAATGCTATGCTGTGCTGATATGCATATGAACATGCCGTGCTATGCTTTGTTGTGATTTGCATATGCTGTTTTGTGCCATTCAGTGCCTGACCTGCGGATGCTACTCCTAGAGCCGGATGCCCTGCTGTGTTGTGCTGTGCTGTGCGTTGCTATGCATGTGCAAATGTTGTGCTTTGTTATGCTATGAACATGCATTTCTCCGTTGTGCAGTGCTATGATATGCTTATGCGCATGCTGTGTCCTGCTGTGATATGCATATGCGGTTCTGTGCTCTGCATTGCCGAACCTCCGGACGCCACTCCCGGAGCCGGCTGCCGTGCCCTGCTATGCTGTGTGATATGTTGCGGGCTTACCTATCTTACGCAAGTGTTGCAAAATGCTATGCACAGCGAATGCCGTTGAGTCTTGGCCGCACACTCGACTGCGCAGTGCCCAGCCGAGTGTGCGCCCGAGACGGAGCTGTCAGGAGTTCAACCTGAGCTCAGTGGGTTTTATTCCCACCGAGACTGCAGCCCCCTTTCACCATCTTGGCTCACCCGCCTGTAACCATGAAAAAAAGCGTGCAGTGCACCGAAGGGTGAAGGGCAGTCCTTGCCAGCACTGCTATCTGAAACAAACCAAAACGCTATCTGAAACGACCGCAATTTGTAGAATGCGCTGCGCCACAGACAAACCGTTAGCGAGACCGTTGGGTTTGATCCCAAGCTGGGAAATAAATTAAAATCGTAGGGCACCTGCCCGTTGTCAACGTGTGTAAGTTGGGGGGAACGCGAGTGCGGCGGAGGGAGGCATTGCGGGATCAGCTGGACATAGCGGCAGCTTCATATCTATCTCAAGCGAAGCTGATTGATACCCCAGCGCGAAAGGATGAAGTGCGGCAGAACGGCGGCCGTGCATACCCGCGTGGAGAGCGTTCAATTTTGCTGCAGGGAGCCAGCGACAGCGTCAGCACCGCCTCCGCTCCAGAAGACTAAAGAAGATCTTCGATAAATACAATAATCACGGTGTTGTATCTGACTGCAACGCCCATATCCGTTCATGTCCGTTCAGGTCTAGTTCACGCATACACGCATCACCGGCCGCGAGATCTAAGCTCCGATGTGACTGGACTGATCTCGCGGCCGGTGAAATTTTTCTTCGTACACATCAGATTATGGTATAATTGCGCAGAAGATGTCACCGGCCGCGAGATCTAAGTCTCCCTGTGACTGGACTGATCTCGCGGCCGGTGAAATTTTTCTTCATACACATCAGATTATGGTATAATTGCGCAGAAGATGTCACCGGCCGCGAGATCTAAGTCTCCCTGTGACTGGACTGATCTCGCGGCCGGTGAAAATTTTCTTCGTACACATCAGATTATGGTATAATTGCGCAGAAGATGTCACCGGCCGCGAGATCTAAGTCTCCCTGTGACTGGACTGATCTCGCGGCCGGTGAAGCGCATGCGCATTTTCACATCTTTGCTAGCTAACGGTTTGGCGAAAGTACTCACAAGTTTTTCAGTTGTAACTAACACATAGTTACTAAAATCTTCTTTCTACTTATACTCACAACACGGATCGATAAAAAATGTCTAAGCGTGGAAAAGAAGCGCTTTCAATGGCCAGCGGCGCGGATGCGCCAACCAAGAGGAGGAAGCAAGCTCTGTTCGCCCCTCGCCTAGGATGTGTGTTGCCAGATTGCTCACACTATGGAAAGGCACCGATGGTCGAAGTGCAGGAGACGAAGTGCACGCTATGTCAGGGCTTTTTTCAGAGGGGTTGCGCCACGGAATCTCCGCAGAACAAAGGGGAGTGCAAGCGCTGCGGGGACATTACCCGCGACGAGCACCGCCTGTTTTGCGGGAAGGGCGCAGCGCAAGGCTCGAAAGTGGGCCACGCCTGCAGAATTTGTAAACGCGGGTTTCACGGCCGTTGCGCGGTTGGCATCGGGGTGGAGTTGGGCGATGTCGCCTGGTGCCATCGGCCAACTGTAAAGGCCCGTTCAACGGCCTGCACGCTCAGCAACCCGCGTTTTTTGACGAGCAGCCCTCCGACTCATCGGCGCCAGCTACGACCCCCATGGAGGAAGTTTCAGGGGCGTGAGCAGCGGGGGAGGCGATCGACGCAGCAACGGAGGAGGCAACACTGCAAACAGCGGAGGAGGCAACACCGCAGGCGAAAGAGCATGCAAGAGATCCGGTGTTCCCCATAATAATGTTCCTGGCGAAAGTCATGAATCACGCATGGAAAACGCGAAAAGGGGAAGCAACCGCATCGGAGGGATCGGCACTGGAGGAAGAAGCACAGGAATCAGCAGGGCAGGCGATGGAGGCAGCGATGCAAAGGCTGGAGGAGAGGCAAAGCATCTACAAAAAGTGTAAGAGCAAAAGTGATGGTGGCGCAGGGAGGGGGAGGCAAGCAAGAGAAGACAACAGGGGAGGCAACAAGGCAAACGATGGAGGCGGTGGAGGGGAGGGGAGGGGGCAAGAGAGGAGCCAAATGATGAGGCCCAGGCGTGGCGATCGCGCGTGCAGGAGGGGAGGAAGCACGTATGAGGCACAGGAGATGCGCGAAAGGGCGTGCGATGGAGGCGCGTACAGGGAGGGGAGGCAGCATTTAAGGAAGCACAAAGCAGGAGGAGGGCGTGCGATGGAGGCGTGAGGATGGGAGGCACAGAGCCAACACAGAGGCAACGGGGCAAGCGATGGTGGCAAAGACGAGGAGGCGTGCAGAGAGCCAAGATGTGGAGGCACCAGGGCAGACGATCGCGGCAGGAGGAGGGGAGGCAGCGGGGGAGGCGATGGAGGCAGGACCATCCTGTAGAGGAGCCTGGGGACGAGGCTCCTGCTGCACCTTCCAAGCTTTCCCTGCTTTACCCTCCAGATTGGCAAGTGCAGCTGGAGGAAGCCGGTTTTTTCGTCGCGCATATGGAAGATGCAGCGGACCTGGACAGCGTACACGAGGAGTTTCACAAAGGGTACCCGACGAAAAACGTGAAGCAGAACTTCATGAAGTGCTACGAGAAAGGGGTGAAGATTCACTCCACACCGGACGATCACCGTTTCATTGTCAACGTGGAGGAGAAGACAGGGTTGATGAAACGGGTGGAGGCGGTGGGGGGGGGATGTGCTAGGAAAGCTGGGGGAGGTGGAAAGCAGGGAGCTGGAGATGCGGTCTGGGAACATGGCACGGACATGCCTCATCATGACGCACTGCGGAGCGGAGCGGCAAGGGAGGCACTACGACGAGGGGGAGTACGGAGTGCTCATGGTGTACTTGGAGGAGTACCAGTTTGTGGTGTACCCTGGGTCGCACAAGGTGAAGGCGGGGCAATACCATCACATGAGGGCAGGGGGTTGGCGGGGGTACTGTAACAATGTTCTTAAATGCGAGGAGTGTGCCGGTGTTTCATGGGAGGTTGGTGCATACCGGGGCGGAGTTTAAGCACACGGGGTGGCCGCGCTGGGCCGTGCACTTTTACATCGACTTGGTGGGAGCGAAGCCGCCGGGAGAACGTGACGTTTCCGGTACGTGAGATGGCCTCTCTGCTCTCGCGAATCTGCCCCGTGGACTCACGGGCGCTGCTGCCTAATCCGCCGATGATAAAATACTACTTTCAAGCATTGTATGAGGAGGTGATCTACTGCGAGGCGATTAAGTGTCCGTCGCCCACGATCGCCTAGACACTCCATGAGAAGGTGTCCCTGCGGAATAGTCTTCGGGGGGATATGGCGTTTGGGAGGGTGGTGACGCACGAGAAGCACCCGAACAAGTGCTGGATTGCGGGCCCCGCGGTGAAACCTGGGAAACCGAACAACGGGGTGGCTTGTTGGGTGTATGGCCCGTGGAATCTGGAGGGGGCGGAGGCAGGAGAGCGTCGTTTGGTGCTGTTTCGCGTGAGCAGCCTTACGGCGAAAGGCGGGAAAAGGGTGCAGAACATCATCGCGTAGGAGGCAAGGGAGGACGCAGGGGATCTTCTGCAAGAATCCTGCGGGAGGTTTCACGAGGCGCACAAGGCGGGGACTTTCGCGCAGGTCGCAAGTTTCAATCACCACAAGAAGAAGGAAGATGCCATGCTGGAGGTGAGCTGAAGCCCGTGTATGGGGGCCCAGCGGATGCCGTCTCGGAAACAGGTGCTGCGGCGAAGGCGGCGGCCAAGGCCGCGGCCGGAAAGCGAGAGAAGATGGCGAGGCAGCAGGCGGCGGCGAAGGAGGCAGCCACAAAGAAGGATGCGGCGGGCAAGAAAGCAGCGGAGGCAGCCAAGGTTGCAGCGAAGAAGGCAGCGCAGGCGAAGAAAGGTCCCACGAAGTTCAAACGCGCGATTCAGATACCCAACTAAAATCCTCTAGCCCCGCGCACGCAAAATGGCCTGCTCGGGCCCCAGAAACAGCCATTTTGGCCCCCGGCGAGCACCCAAATTGAAATTTCTCATCATTTCTTCCACGAAGTGTTCCACGAAGTGTTCCACGAAGTGTTCCACGAAGTGGTTCGTGATGGTCCTTGAAAGGTCCCACGAAGTTCAAACGCGCGGTTCAGATACCTAACTGAAATCCTCTAGCCCCGCGCACGCAAAATGGCCTGCTCAGGCCCCAGAAACAGCCATTTTGGCCCCCGGCGAGCACCCAAATTAAAATTTCTCATCATTTCTTCCACTAAGTTGCCCGTGATGGTCCTTGAAAGGTCCCACGAAGTTCAAACGCGCGATTCGGATACCTAACTGAAATCCTCTAGCACCCGCGCACTCAAAATGGCCTGCTCAGGCCCCAGAAACAGCCATTTTGGCCCCCGGCGAGCACCCAAATTGAAATTTCTCATCATTTCTTCCACTAAGTTGCCCGTGATGGTCCTTGAAAGGTCCCACGAAGTTCAAACGCGCGATTCGGATACCTAACTGAAATCCTCTAGCACCCGCGCACTCAAAATGGCCTGCTCAGGCCCCAGAAACAGCCATTTTGGCCCCCGGCGAGCACCCAAATTGAAATTTCTCATCATTTCTTCCACTAAGTTGCCCGTGATGGTCCTTGAAAGGTCCCACGAAGTTCAAACGCGCGATTCGGATACCTAACTGAAATCCTCTAGCCCCACGCACGCAAAATGGCCTGCTCGGGCCCCAGAAACAGCCATTTTGGCCCCCGGCGAGCACCCAAATTGAAATTTCTCATCATTTCTTCCACTAAGTTGCCCGTGATGGTCCTTGAAAGGTCCCACGAAGTTCAAACGCGCGATTCAGATACCTAACTGAAATCCTCTAGCACCCGCGCACTCAAAATGGCCTGCTCAGGCCCCAGAAACAGCCATTTTGCCCCCCGGCGAGCACCCAAATTGAAATTTCTCATCATTTCTTCCACTAAGTTGCCCGTGATGGTCCTTGAAAGGTCCCACGAAGTTCAAACGCGCGATTCGGTCACCTAACTGAAATCCTCCAGCACCCGCGCACTCAAAATGGCCTGCGCTCAGGCCCCAGAAACAGCCATTTTGGCCCCCGGCGAGCACCCAAATTGAAATTTCTCATCATTTCTTCCACTAAGTTGCCCGTGATGGTCCTTGAAAGGTCCCACGAAAATCAAACGCGCGTTTCAGATACCTAACTGAAATCCTCTAGCCCCGCGCACGCAAAATGGCCTGCTCAGGCCCCAGAAACAGCCATTTTGGCCCCCGGCGAGCACCCAAATTGAAATTTCTCATCATTTCTTCCACTAAGTTGCCCGTGATGGTCCTTGAAAGGTCCCACGAAGTTCAAACGCGTGATTTGGTCACCTAACTGAAATCCTCTAGCACCCGCGCACTCAAAATGGCCTGCTCAGGCCCCAGAAACAGCCATTTTGGCCCCCGGCGAGCACCCAAATTAAAATTTCTCATCATTTCTTCCACTTAGTTGCCCGTGATGGTCCTTGAAAGGTCCCACGAAGTTCAAACGCGCGATTTGGTCACCTAACTGAAATCCTCTAGCCCCCTCGCACTCAAAATGGCCCGAAAACAGCGTTTTTGCCCCCCGGCGAGCACCAAATTTTTTTTTTTCAAAAGTTTTCCCTCACGGGGTCTTATTATTGCCCTAATAAGGCCTAGTAACTCTTTAAACATCGAAAAACCTCCATTTAGTTCGATTATGCATTTTCTTGCCGAACTTTTTGCGACGGCTCCATACTTAAGCGCAATTTAGGGCGATTGCTCCATATTCTTGGTGATATATCGCATGGTTTATGCATACAACCACGAGGGTGATGCCAAGGGACACGCGGCATGTTATACATCTTCTTAGTCCCACCCATTTGGGCAGAAACGTCGGGTTTTAGCCTCAAAGTTGTATGATTTTACACAATATTCAAGCTCCCAAAGGCCAACTTTCAAGAATTAGCATCGTCGAACATGTTGGTATGTGAGATATATGGCATATATCCACTACCCATCCCAATGATTCGTCATTCGCAACACACAAAAGGGCATGTTTGAACGTTTTGAAATGCTCCTTACACCGACCCTTGAGCATGTGGTGCCACATGGATGCACATTCCCACGACCGGACTTGTTCCGATATCGGAACAATTCGCCGTTTAGGGGTTAATGACACAGTAATGAATTTAGTCATTGAAACACATCGCGCAGCTTGGGTACATCGCTATGTACCCAGACCCTCCTGGGTACATCCCCATGTACCACCGGGTAGTGGACACATGTCGTAGTGGTCTTGAGATATCCTATTTCCATCGCTAGGATTTTCATCCTCGTCCGAGTTACTGGGGCAGCTGTAAGCGCTCTATACAAGCCCATGGTCGGTTAGGCGCGGACAGATCGCCATCGATTCGATCAACAGAACTACACGATGGTTTACAGATAAGCCCTTACTTTTTAATCCTCTGCATATACATCTATGTTGCACTGTTGGCATATGCATGTATATGCCAAGCCGTTATCGTGATCAGACTGGTATTTATGCATATGTGCATGTATGCTAAATTTATATGATCAGATTGATTACTATCGCAGTGTAACTTGTGCACACAATCTCTGTATGCTATGTGATAATGATGAGTGGGATAAGTGTGATAACTTTTGTCACTCACTGTCAATCACAACATGTTGTTATAATAATGACAATATGGTATATACTATGCACAGCATGTGTGTGTAATGATGATAGTATCGCACACATTATTCTGCGCAGCATGTATGTGTATTGTTCATTTGCGCAGCATCATGCGTCCATCTGCGCAGCATCATGCGTCCATCTGCGCAGCATCATGCGTCCATCTGCGCAGTATTGTGCGTCCATCTGCGCAAAATTGTATAAACATCGAGATCGCACACTATGTCTGCGAATGATACATATGTATGTCGCGCCGCATACTGATGCATCATACATCATGCGTCGCACTGTACAAGCTATAATCATCGCACGTGTGCTTCGCACTGAACGGTTCGCGCGGAACATTTGCGAACATCGCTGTGGCACATCTTTTTCGCACAATATGAAATGCGAATGTCACTGTCGCTCATCTTTGTCGCATAATATGAATGCGTATGTCGCTGTCGCTGATCATTATCACACAGTACGAATGCGAATGCGCTGATAACGAAATTTTGTGCATCTCTTTCGCGCTTGATGCGAATCATATACACTGACGTTCATTTTTCGTTTGCACGCTTGATTCTCGCATATCGTACCAAACCCTGCGATATTTGACAGCATACATGTACAATTCGTACACTCGTGCGCACACCTTGTCGCAATTTATTCACTGATGAAGTGCTGTTGAATGCGAATTTGGTCGCGCTGATGATATTATTGCACACTCCGCCGATCGCTGATGATCGCTGTCGTATATGTGCAGATATTCGAAATATATGTATATGCGAACTCTGTCGCGCCGTATACAAATCTATATACGATATATATCAAGTCTGCTGCACACACTCGTGTTCTCGTTCTTCGCCTGAGCGGAAGAATACCACTGTCACGGTTCGCTTATGCCAACACTATCTTGACGCGGCTGCTATTGAACAGTGTGAGATATAATATACCGTATTATATCGGGGTGGTCACCGAATACTTTTCATACAAGTGTAAACTGATTATAAAGATAAACGAATATAAGGCGGTCTGTGACCTAGGTATCTGTCACCTAGTACTGTACGAGTACTGGTACAGCTATCGAGAGTCAGAGTAAGTTATGACCTACGGGTCACTGAATCCAGCACACCACCCTGTGACTGTACATAGTGCTGTTACAGGTGGCAGAGAGCGGAGCACAGACAAAGCAAATTGTTCCGAAACAACAAACAGCTAGGAGCTGGAAACTGCTAGAGGGAGGCCTGTGCTTTAGCCAGGGCGGTCCCTTTCTAAAACTGCTGCTAGGATACTGCTCTCAAGCTAAGTTCCTACAGCTCAATCTCGCGGATACTCAGCCACTTTCAAAGTGGTCTACAAAGTTGCAGAGTTCACCAGAGTTGAAGAAGTTGTCAGTGTCAAATGGCTACTGCCCCACAGTACTTGTCATAGTACTTTCGAGCTCGAAAGTACTATGACAAGTACTTTCACGCCATAATTTTTTTCGGTGTCTTTTAAGGCTACGGTCATACTGCCCTTCATATTATGTTGACTTTGTGACCCAAACATGATTGTCTTTTGTGCCATTGGCCTCTAAACCACTTGTCGCCTTCCCACTGGATGCATATTGCCGAGGGGGTAGCATTTTTTGTTACATTGCGGTTTCCGCACTGGGTGTTCAAACAGTTGGCCATCTTTACGAATTTTTTTGGAGTAGCTCTTGGCGTGAGATTGCCCGGGCGACCACACATATCCAAGGGGTGTATGTTGGCCAATGATGTTTGTGGGTGTGAGCCTGTTGGCGTGATGCCATTTGTGGTAATAAGTTGCGGGTTAAACCCAACCCTACAAGTGTGTTTACACAAATCAATCTCATGGTAGGTTGGGGTACACAAGAAGCATGGCATGGATTCTCCCAACGGGCACCCTTGTACCGAGTATCGCTCGGTGATGATGTATAACGATGTTGCGGACTACGAGACCCATTTTGGGGGACCCGGGTCGATGTCTAAGGTGCATATTTGAGTTATGAAGAGATGCCAGAGCCTAGCAAACATCGTACTAGTACGCATGCACAAGTAGCATACCATGGATTTTCCCAATAGTCACCCTTGTACCGAGTATCGCTCGGAGATGATGTACAACGATGTTGTGGACTACGAGACCCATTTTCGGGGACCCCGGTCGATGTCTAAGGTGCATATTGGAGCTTTGAAGAGATGCCAGGGCCTAGCGGACAGCGTACTAGTACGCATACACAAGTAGCATACCATGGATTCTCCCAACGGGCACCCTTGTACCGAGTATCGCTCGGAGATGATTTGTAACGATGTTGTGGACTACGAGGCCCATTTTCGGGGACCCCGGTCGATGTCTAAGGTGCATATTCGAGTTATGAAGAGATACCAGTGCCTAGCAGACAGCGTACTAGTACGCATACACAAGTAGCATGCCATGGATTCTCCCAATGGTCACCCTTGTACCGAGTATCGCTCGGTGATGATGTACAACGATGTTGTGGACTACGAGACCCATTTTGGGGACCCCGGTCGATGTCTAAGGTGCATATTGGAGCTTTGAAGAGATGCCGGGGCCTAGCGGACAGCGTACTAGTACGCATACACAAGTAGCATACCATGGATTCTCCCAACGGGCACCCTTGTACCGAGTATCGCTCGGAGATGATTTGTAACGATGTTGTGGACTACGAGGCCCATTTTCGGGGACCCCGGTCGATGTCTAAGGTGCATATTCGAGTTATGAAGAGATACCAGAGCCTAGCAGACAGCGTACTAGTACGCATACACAAGTAGCATGCCATGGATTCTCCCAACGGGCACCCTTGTACCGAGTATCGCTCGGTGATGATGTAACGATGTTGTGGACTACGAGACCCATTTTTGGGGACCCCGGTCGATGTCTAAGGTGCATATTCGAGTTATGAAGAGATGCCAGGGCCTAGCAGACAGTGTACTAGTACGCATACACAAGTAGCATGCCATGGATTCTCCCGATGGTCACCCTTGTACCGAGTATCGCTCGGAGATGATTTGTAACGATGTTGTGGACTACGAGGCCCTTTTTTGGACTTTAATCGAAGTATCATAGCAAAATGTGCAATATATATGATTATATACGTTTATGCAGCAGAGGGCAACCCTACATTGCGCCGCAATTAGTCGAGTATCTGATATATTTCATGAACTTATAATGATTTTCGTGCACTTATAGGGTCTTAAGGATGAAAATTTCCCATCATTCACGACTTTTGATGATAAATGATTTTTTGGGGATTTTTCTAGTATGGTGACCCTGCAAAAGTAGTGGGTAATGATCAAAGTCATCAATTTTGAGTCGTGGATGCATGATATATCCATATGTGTGAAGGTTTCCTAGTCAAGTGGAGTGTATGTGCATGAAATATCATGTCATAACTCACATAACTCTAAGTAACGAAGAGGTTATGACGTTTTGGATTTCGACAAGGAAACACTGATTTTGGGGGCTATTTCTTTGCTCCAGCCTGCGCATACCCACGAGAAGAAAACGGCACGGCGAGCTCGATGTGTGATGGAGGTAGCACTAGGGTGTGCAAAACATCAAAGTAGATATCAATATTGATTTTTTGAGACCTTAATGTGCTCGGACCTTCGCTCCATGGGATCACAATCAGGGATGCGGTACGATGGAACTCGAAATTTTATAAGTGAAAAACATCCAAAAAATCAGTTTTTCTCACATGCGGCGATAGTTGCCATGGTTATGGCAGGATACCGGCATTCTCATGGGGTAATGCATGTTGCACAGTTCGAGTACATCCCAATGAAGAGTCCTATCACCCTATACGAATATATATGGCCATCTACCGAGCGAAAACACCTTCGTAGTCAAAGTACTTGTGATAGTACTTTCGAAATTAATTGATTTTCTGGTGTTTTATAGCATGAAAGCACACGCGATTTACTCACACCTAAAGTTGCTTGTAGCGTGCACTATCATTCAAAATAATTCAAAAGGGTCCGAAATGATTTTTCTGAGCTGTAACTTGACCCGTGGAACCTGTTGAAAAGGCCGCATAATGGTTTTACTAAAGTACTTGTGACAGTACTGGAGCGCGGGGCAGTAGCCACAGAGATGTTCAACCAGAACCAGAGCCCAGAAGTCATAATCCAGAACCAGAGTCCAGAAGCCAGAGTCCAGAACCAGAAGCCAGAACCATAATCCAGAAGCCAAGACCAGAAGCCAGAGGCAGGAAAAGATTCGCAAGCAAAATTAGGAATTCCGAAAATTGAAAATCAGAATTCAAACCTGCCGAAACCACAGAAGGAAAAGGCATGCCGAAAGTAAAACAGTACGGCAAGGCAGACAGACTGTTGGCAGTCACCCCAATGGGATGTACCGCTGCGGTGAATTCAGGGTCTCGATCGAGCACCACCGAACCCTGAACCGCT
Organism: Cymbomonas tetramitiformis; assembly: GCA_001247695.2. NCBI lineage: Eukaryota > Viridiplantae > Chlorophyta > Pyramimonadophyceae > Pyramimonadales > Pyramimonadaceae > Cymbomonas > Cymbomonas tetramitiformis. The sequence goes on from LGRX02033409.1 coordinate 58,437, forward strand.
GACACACATGCAAGACACATGAGTGCGGGCAGGGCTAGAGACGCAAAAGAGAAAACTCTCGGCAATGTTGCCACACCGACACGTGATCGTGTAGCCGGTGGGGCCGAGGGAATTTCGCCTCCGGAATAAGGAAAACCGTCGGAGTCGTTGTCATCGTCGATCACGGAAAGCTCTCCCGTGTGAATCGGCTCGTGAACCGAGTCAATCGAGCACAATTTAAGGGATGTGTCAGAGCATGCGGGCATTACCCGGTCCATAAAAGACACTCGTAGTGGTTCCTCGAAAGGGGACCCGAAAGAAGCAGGGTCCGATGCCGAAACCGGGTGGAGCCCAGCGTCGATCTCGTGATTGGCAGGTGGTGGCGCATCGCACACCACCTGCGGTACAGACAAAGTACCGATGTGCAGCGGTGGTTGCTTACCAGCGGCGGTAGCACCACCGACCTGTGCAGCCGTAGCCGCAGACCGCAGGGACTCAAGGACGCCCCGTGCATCCGAGAGCACACCCTCCATGCCGTCGCCCGAAGCACCATGACCCAAGCCCGCATAGTGGGCACGTAATCCCACGTCGTGCCGCACCGGGTAGGTGAAGGGTTCAGGATCGGTACGCACCAGTGGCTGGTCGTGCTCGTGGCACAAGTCAGCGAAGTCCTCGTCGTTCTCGTTGTCGAAGGCGGTTTGAAAGGCCGAAACCACCTCGTCCAAGTCCATGGCGACATCTCGTAGGTCAACATCGCACGAGCCACACACCTCAGGGCAACGTGCAGTGTCGTGAAAGTGCCCAGGGCAGAGTGGGCACTCCTGTACGAAGGCCGAGGATGCGGAGTGAAACGAGATGCTCCTAGCCCCCTGCGTCCTAATACCTTGAGGCCAATTTCCGCCTTTCGGGAGTGGGGATGCTCCGAAGCGGTGCTTCCATCCCACGTGACGATTACGGCCGTGAAACTTACCGTCCGTACGACGGTTCCGTTCATCACGCCACTTGGACGGTGGAAATCTCACACCACCGCCCCCATGCGGACGGTGAGAGTCTCTCCGTGGCGGCGGTGCGTCTCGTGAAACATCCCGCTCGTCATGTCGTAGGGAGGCAAGAAGGTTAGTGGCCTCACCAATCACACGAGCGAACTCCTCGAGGAAGTCCGTAATGTCATTCTGCTCGCTACCCGTGTAGGCCAACCCGAGAGGCGTGTGCGTCGGGACAGGTGCGGCTGCCTTGGGGCGGGCGGGAGGGCCATTAGGGTTCGCACACCACCAAACCTCCAGAACGTGGGTATAAATCTCTTCGATGCCCACCTTCGCCAGTTCAGTGTCCAGACGAAGTGGGGTAATCACCTCTTTGTAGAACTCGACGTCCAGTGCCGCCAGCAGCTGCCTCTTGGCGGCCTCGTCGTCCAGGGGGCCCGCTCCGCTAGCCGCGATAGCTTTTAGACACTCGTCAAATTGCGCGACCAAGGGCTCAGGGTCATTAGACGAACCAAAAGAAATGCTTAAGAGTTCTTCGTGGTGGCGGAGCGGTCGATGTCCAGGCGGCAGAAGCCGCTTGGTGATCTCAAGCAGAGCACGTTTGCCGTCACGCGGAGAAATTCGGGCCGAAGCGTCAACCCACCTTCGAGCTGGAGAATGGGGAGTCGCCAAAGACACCAAAGCACGAAGCAAAATGTCGTTGTAAATGGGGTGAACTTCTTTGGTGACGTCCACGAGGTCAAAAATATCCTCGCTGGCGGTGTCCTTGTTGACGAAGGAGGCCTCCAAGGCAGTCACCATCCAAGGAGTCCCAAAGTAGTTGACGATGTGGTTCACTCCCTGAAAACGAAGACGCCTTTGTTCCCAATGTGTCCTTCGCGACACGCTTCACAACGTCAGTGTCCCAGGACGATTGTAACACGGCATTGCCGCGTGTCCTGTCAGCAGCAGCAAGCACGACCTTCGCTGACTGCGGGGTGCTCTTATAGCGAGCACCCACGTTCCTAGCAAAAATTGAATCAAGGCGCATCCTAGCGCCCACGGCAGGTGTACCAACCGAGGATGTAGTCATCAGAATAAATTCCTATAGGAGGGGGGTTGGGGAAAAGGCGAGGCGCAAATCGTACGGTGGCGGGCGACGGTAATGCAGTTGCGGAGTAAGTCCAAGATGGGGTCGAACGAAATCAACGAAGTCGAATACGCGACGGCCAAGGAGATGTCGACAGGGGTGATCAAGCCAAGTCTAAAACAAAATCCAACGCGGACACTCGAAGAAGTTGCCGAAAGTCCCAACTCGAAATCTCACCGCAACTTGGCGCAAACCGCACGCCCTAAAGTGGCCAATTCAACACCTCGCGAGTCCCCAACGCCCCGCCAAGCGGAAAAGCTTAGCCAATCATGGCAAAGTCAGCAGTGAGAAAAGCGGGGTAATACCCCATAACCTGTGAGATATAATATACCGTATTATATCGGGGTGGTCACTGAATACTTTTCATACAAGTGTAAACTGATTATAAAGATAAACGAATATAAGGCGGTCTGTGACCTAGGTATCTGTCACCTAGTACTGTACGAGTACTGGTACAGCTATCGAGAGTCAGAGTAAGTTATGACCTACGGGTCACTGAATCCAGCAAACAGTAACCGCCGTAAGTAATATTTGGCGGGTATGAGTGCAGCAGCCTGGTGACCAGAAGTGCTTGCTTGAGCCCAATGCTCCTCATATACTTCCAGTACCCTCACGCATCTCATGCGTTACCACCATCGGGTTGTGAACCCGAGGGCACTGGGTGAACTACCCGCATCGGCTGGTCGATATAGCCTTTGATGCTCGCATGCTGTTCATTTCATGCTTGAAGCGAAGACGCGTCTTCTCAGAACACTTCGGTCCTTCAAGACTTGTCTTGCTTCGCCATCTCGATACCAATACCTGGCCTCTCGATGACAGATGTCACTCACCTTAGGTGGATGACAGTCATAATGACTGTACATGTCATAGTCGACCGTACTGACAATACTCGACGAGTGTATGTCATTATGACATATGACATGACATGACATGACATGGTATGACATGTATGACATGTATGACCGGTATGACATGTATGACACATGTGTCATCGGTAATATCCCTGACACCTAGTTTGGTCCCCACACTAGGTGGTGTGTTGGATTGGGCACAATGCCACCTAAATCTGTCACCTGCCTCATCCTAGAGTAGTCTGGGTGACCGTCACTCGTAGGCCGAAACCTAATACCTGATGAGGCAGGTGTATATGTCTATCTGCTTTTTAACTTATCAATTCGACCGTTCTGATATCGAAACCCTAACTTAGGGTATTAACAACGCCTAGATATATATCGGCCCTTTATATCTAGCACTATTTCCAGCACCTCTCGCGAGTCGCGAACCACGGGCTTGCATCCCACCATTCGTCTGCCACCCCCCGCCACCCATCCGGGAACTTATAGGCATGTCTTGTGGAGTATCCGCGATTAGCTCGCACGCCCTTAGCCCTCAAGGGAATCACTCGACAGCCCACCTTCAATTCACCCACCCACCACACTCGATTCTGACCCCCTCATGGGGAGACAGACTTTCGCCCCCCCATAAAATGGGGGTGACTGTCTCTTCCTGTGTCACCCCTCGCCGTGTAGTGTCACTTGCATCTTGCCTGCCGTCAGTTCCGTCCGATAATAAAACACCTAAGTTATTTTATTATCTCATCTTAGTCTCCGCCGTATGTCTCTGCGAGTGCCCGACTGTTCTTGGAGTGCAACCTGCGTATATATACATGTATGATATATATACTTCAGGTTCTCCATAAGGTTATGGTGCCCTTACACGCTTATTTTTACGTACCTCGTTGACTCGTTGACAAGATCGCTTCACGCCCTGTGATTCTACCCGACATCTTTTTAGTACCGACATCAGCCGTGACGCGCTTTCGGCGCAAAGCAACCGACATCTTCCGACATCTAATTCCGACATCTGCTTCCGACGTGATTTTCCGACGGTTGCTTCCGACATCTACGCCTTCGCTTTTAGCACAGTCATCAGCTTTCAGCAACGCAGGCGTTCCGACACCAGCCGTATTGCACTACGCACAACAGCGGCAACACCGACGTCACTGTTGGATATACCCCTAGGACTCGGGATATATTCACTCAGTGCAAATAAAGTATCCTGCGCCTCGAATAATAAATCGGCGCAAATAAAGCATCCTGCGCCTCGAATGCCTCCTGGAGAGCAGGCACCAGCTTGGAGAGAAGCACCTGCGCGTTGGATTCCGTTCCCGTGAAACGGTCATGCTTCTCACGGAAACACTTCCGGATCACGTGCTTCGCCACGCTCTCGTCGAAGCGCTCACGGGTCAGTGAGCGAACACCCGCCAAGAAGACTGCCTGGGCGGAGTTCGCAGCCGGAACACCAGCAGGCGCCGGCGTAGCCGGCGTGACGGAATTACGGGCAGCAGCGGAGTCGAAAATCGTACAGTAAATACTCAGTAATAAGAAAACCCGCCAATAAGAAAGTAGCCAGCTTTTTTGGGGGGGGTACTCGATTTGATGAAATTTGCTGGCTGGTTTTTTTGAGCTATGAAATATGAGGGTGATAAGAAATATGGGCGCTGGCGCCGTATTTCTTATTGGTGTGCCGCAGGCGGAATTTATTAAAAAATATCGCATTTTCATGGGTTTATCACTGAATTTTTAAGAAAATTGCTGGCTGATTGAAACAAAATGACCCACTATTCTTAGCGATTTTCATAGGACGCTGGCGCTGGCGGGGGGGGGGTACCAGATTTGGTGAAAATTGTTGGCTGGCCCCAAATCTCCGGTTTTCTTAACACTGGGTATTTACTGTAGCTAAAGAGCGTCGGCGAGACGCCATACTTGAGGTCAATCTAGTCGCAACCATGGTGAAAGAGACTGTAGAGACGAAGTGAGGGAAAATGGGACGAGGTGCGGAAGGAGCGGCGGCCAAAAGTCGTAATGCGGTTGTCGAGGAAAACAAGGGAAAGCTGTGGCGTAAAAATCTCCCCACGTGCATGTGGATGCAGAGCGACGCGGCCAAGGAAAGTGGTGTCGGATCCGACCAAAATTTCCAACGTCAACCAACGCGAAGCGAGGAAAATGAAGTCCGCCTCGTGCACAAGCCTCCCGTAAATCCAATCAACCAGGCATCGGCTAGGCCATACCGCTCCGCCGCGCCTCTAGTGGAGCCCCTCACTCCATCTCAAGCGTCGCTGTTTAGCCAGACATGGCCAAAATTTGCAGTGTCTGAATAAAGAGTGCGTGGGGCCAAACCTGTTGGATATACCCCTAGGACTCGGGATATATTCACTCAGTGATAGGTTTTCTCAGAAAAGTAATAAAGTTGATCAGTTAACCCGATATAACGGGCATAAACAGTTAGGGTTCGGGTTCGGGTGACAGTCATACACACTACTATAGGAAGAGTCACAAAGCAAGCGGTGTGACTGTTCCAGCAGTCACGGCATCTTTTATTTCCGACATCTTCAGCCGTTTTCTTATTGCACACCTTCTGGCTTCGTGCTCTGGAAACGACCGTTTTTTTTAATACCCAACCTCTTATACCGACATCTACGCCTTCAACACTCTGGCCAGCAACACCTCTGCTGCCGGAAAATTGGCTTACCGCACGACGTTTTTGACCTCACCGCCGTGTTCCTCGTCGAAATCTACCCCGGATTGCCTTTTTCATCGTTCGATTTGGTTATTTTTGGCGAAAGTTACGTTTTCGTTTGGGAACCCTAAGTATTGGGCTCCAGATTTTCCAGCTTACAACGGCCATGGCTTCGTATCGTCAGCGTTCGCGCATTTCTGCAGTTGCCTCCGCGCTGCAGGTGATTCGACGACGAGGACTTACCCTTGGCTACGATCTGGTGGTGTCTGGTGGTGCTTATGCACCAGACACCAAAATCGAGTCCATCAAACCCATCGTCGACATGAGCTTTGACCACTACGAGCTCACCCCGCAGCATCCTCCACTCTTCCCTCCACCCTGCGTGCCCCTTGGCCACTGCCTGGTGGTGTTTGGTGGTGTTGCAGCCCTCATCCCGCCGCTTTTCCTCTCTGCTTTCGCACTTGTGTGCGGCAGAGTGGAGCCACACCGCATTTTCCACATTCGCCCCCCCGGGGTGTCCACGTCCCCGCACTCGCTCTGTTGGTGACAGCCACGCATCGTCGCACCGCATCGCGTGGGCGTTGGATGACAACGTCTTGGCGGCGCTCGACTTCGTTCACCATCGAGAGCTACGCCGCCGTCCACCCTCGATTGCTGGGGCTAGATTCGCCGGCTGGCCTGTGGGAGTAGTCATCCCCACAGCACATGCATGGGCGTAAGCCCCTAGAGCACGCATCTAGAGACCAACGCAGGCTGAGCCACACTAGTTGGGTTGAAAAAGACCCCTTTGGGTCTCACAAGATGTATGTTTCCTTAGGGTTTCGCCTTTGTGCTTGCCGTAGGATCTTAGGCCTGGCCTGGCAAGTTGGCATCGTGGCACCTCACACCTTCAGGGTGAGGTGGTGTCATGGGGAGACAGACTTTCGCCCCCCCCATAAAATGGGGGTGACTGTCTCTTCCTGTGTCACCCCTCGCCGTGTAGTGTCACTTGCATCTTGCCTGCCGTCAGTTCCGTCCGATAATAAAACACCTAAGTTATTTTATTATCTCATCTTAGTCTCCGTATGTCTCTGCGAGTGCCCGACTGTTCTTGGAGTGCAACCTGCGTATATATACGTGTATGCTATATATACTTCAGGTTCTCCATAACCCCCTCCGGACTTCTGTGAATCATCCGCCCCAGAAATTCTGCAAAACGTTTGCAGGTTACGTTCTCGCCCCCCTCGTATCCCCACGGCGTACAAATTATCCCAAGGGACCTACTCGACCCCTGTGCACCGAGATATGGCCACTAGCCTGCTTTGCAGGGATACCGCACTCTCAGGACTTTGTCCCCTTTGCTAGCGTAAATGTTTTATTATTATTATTTATGGCCACGGGCCCTACGCCACAGCTCGCACAATGCAGCTGGATCACTGCCCCTCGCCTGGGGTTCCCTCCAGATTTGGAGGGCAAACCGTCATAGGGATACAAAAGCATGCGATGGCATGGGGTTCCCTCCGAGAATTGGAGGGCGTGGAGAGGGGAAATCGAAATGAAATCGTCATGGAGCTACTGTTGATCGCCGACTTTCCTTCCGTCATCAGTGATGACCGTCATTCAGGAGACGGATCGTCCGATCTCACTCCTCGGATCGCGGAAATGAAGAATCGCGAAGTGGCGGTTCACCTCCAGCTTCGTAGTCCAAGTGTCGCAGAGTGTCGCTCTTAAGTCGGAAATTGGTGAAAATACTTCACTTTTCCTACCTGCTGACGATTGCTGCGTCTTTCTTCTCCGTTTCCTAACGCAAGTTTTCTTCTTACAATCATGGTTTCCGCAGCAATCGCTACTAGTTCTGATTTGCGGAGGGCGACCCGCGCCTCCCGCAGCGCACGGCCCCGTCTGCTTGATGAGAATTCCGTGCCCAACGTTATGTCGTCCGCGTTTAATGCAGCGACCTCGGCTCTGCGGGTCTCCCCTCCGCGGGAGGAGCCCGCAATCTTTCGCTCGTTGGGTCTTAATGAATCTGAAGACGGTGACGAGGTGGTCGACGCGGGGGAAAGGTGGTCCCGAGAGAATGTTGAAACGCCGGAGTCGCCGTCCGGACCGTCCTTGTTGCAGGAATTGTCGTTTGGCGACCAAGCTGCCCCTGGACGCGCTGACTCTCCTCCTCCGGCAAGAAATGTGCTGCAGAGAACGTCCTTGGCGGAGGATGTTGCGGGGGGGGCCAGCCTCCCTCTCCGTCCGCAGGCGTCCCGCGATGAAGTCCACCACGCGACGGAGGAAAGGCTGACTATTCCCGACCTGACGGTGAACGCCTTTACTGGACTTAACTTCTTCGTGCTGCCTAGCAAGGAATTACTTTTGAACCCCTCAATCTTTAAGACCGAGCACCTTCGGAAGATCTGTGCCAAGGTCCCTGGTCTGGAGGTGTCGAACAACCAGTCCAGAGCAACTATGGTTCGGAATTTGGAGAGCTTCCGCGAGGTGCTGGAGAGGTCACGTACGCCCCCGACGGGGGATATGGCTACACCTGTGACTTTGACCCCGCGTACTGATCTGAACGCGGGGGGGCCGGTCCCCCCGCCAATGGGGGACGTCCCGACTGACTTGGTGTCCCGGGAATCGGGACACCAAACGCCTCCAGTTGTCCCGGTCACCGAGGGCACGGGCCCCCGACGGCCCCCGTCCCCGTTGTACGTCCGGCCGGGAGCCGCGCAGAACCCCGACGTACCCGCCGGGGTTCGGCCCGCACACGGACCCGAATGCGGAGCAAGGTCTTTTCTCTGGCCTCGACCCCCCCGCAAGCCAAGCACAAGAACCTCTGCAACCAGCCCAGGTAGCTAGCCCGAGCGCTCCTGCTTGCCCTCTCCTTTTCCTTTAGAAATTTGAATTCGTTTCGGTTTAATTTGCTAGGGCCTTCTCCTTCCCTGTAGTTTGATACAAACTTAATCAGCCTGTTCAACCCGTTTCACTAGTTAGGAATTTCTTCCCCTCTTTTAGAATAGTCCGGTCCCCGTCCTCGTGTCACAAAGAGTAATTAGTTAGGGCCCTTGCAGTAATCTAGGAGCGCAGTGCCTGGGCTTGTGGGCGCTTCCTAGGTGGTGAAATTTGGTTCTTGTAAACTTTTATGCTGCTGTTTGTAGCCTGCCAATTTAAAAAGTTTTGACTTGCTTTAAAAAGTTTGAATTTAAAATGCTGCTTGTGTCCCGTGGGGACAACAAGAACTTGGTTATCCTCACACTGAGTGAGGCTCTTCTTGGAAGAGTATGTACCCCGTGGGGGTTTTTTGTTGTTTGAAATCCTCAATCTGTGAGGTGTCTCCTCTTGGAGGGACATTGTACCCCGTGGGGGTTGTTTATGTGGACAATTGGTTCCAAAATATCTGGTCGGATGTAAGCTCCTGGTTATGGGCCTTCTTGACAAAAGTTGGTTGATATTGCAGGCTCGGGAGGCTGATGATGAAGTGGTGCTCACAAGAACTCTGACTGCCCCAACGGTGGGAGATGATTGTGCCATTTGCCTAGCCAGCCTGCTAGGAGAGATGCCGTGTGTGTCAACTGCATGCAATCACCACTATCATGTAGCCTGTTTCGATGGCCTGAATGAAATGTACCATTTGACCAGCTTGGTCCAGCCAGCAGCAATACATGTTGTTTTCACCATGACCTATAGAAAAGTAGTCAGATGTCCATTGTGTAGATCTGTGCTGATTGTGGATGAACTCCCATATGGGGAGGACAGATTCACATATCTGTGGTAGATATAGTTGTATTATTTTTCTGAGGGCAGTCTTGCATGAGAGTTGTAATTTCCTGATTGTTGCATTGTTTCAAAAATTTGGCATTAATTGTTGTGATTAGGATCAAAATTGTTTGCTGTTGTTATGATGATAAATAATTGCTGCAATTGAGATGAATGCTATTTGAAAATATGAATTTGTTTATATTGAAAATATGAATTTGTTATATTACAACTTGAATTGCTGTGAGGATTGCTGAAAATAGGATTGAAATTATTGCTGTTATCATGATGATGAAGTTGCTCTAATTATGACGAAATAGTTCCTGTAATGTTGGACAATAAGTACTGCATTTATGATGACTATGATTGCTTTGTTCGATGTGAGGATAGGTATGAAAATTTCTTTGATCCGATCGATGAAAAAATTGCATGCTCGTGACAAGCTGATGCTGGAATTAATGATTAGGGAGGGTGATGTGATTGCCTCAGATTATGACCCCTTATGATTATTGCATTACGTGCATTGTCAGAGTGGGGGCGAGAAGATGTTACTGTTGTAACACATTATTATGCATGTTTGTATCGAGGCAAAGGACGATATGTGAGTGTTTCCTCAACCTCAAGTAAATGAAGATGGATGGTGGCATGAGGGAGCAGGCTCCTTTGGGATTGGCATCATCGATGACGCCGGGATTCGACATTCAGGCGTACGTGGACTCGGTGCTCCAAAGATCCATGCAAGAGGAGACCAAGGGGGTCTCCAACTGGTTGAAAGCACACCGATTGAGAAGCGAGCTGTTGGACTGGTGCCTGACCCCGGGGAAATCGGTGCCGGAGATACCGAAGCTGATGCGAAAGGTGGCAGCTGCTTTTGGTTTGCCGGGAGCTAGTTCGAGGGAGCCGGAGACTCCTCAGTCCTTGTATTCCCTTGCCACTCTCATCGAGAGGGAGTTGGCAGGAGGTACTAGGGATGCGTCCTTGCCGGACAATCACATTGCCCTGTTTGCACATCAACAAATAAGGGCTACAGTTCCAGAGTGTGAGAAGGATGATGCGCACGAGTCAGAATTGCAGATGTTCATTAAAACCCAATCCAAGAAGGCCTCGTTATCAGGAGCCACTAAGCATGTTACTGCAAAACCGGGAGCCCCTGCAGATGGTAATGCCAAATGTCCAAAATGCCAGGGGTCACATATGCTGCGGGACTGCAAGTCCCCTTATGCGTTGAACAAGGATGGATCCATCAATGTGACTTGGGTGGACAAACGAAATAAGAATGACAATAGGAATAACCAAAACCAGTTGCCTCAGTTGCCACCACCTCCTCAGAGGGAGCCTGTTTAGAAATCGTCAAAAGTTGCCAGAATGCTGGTCTGTATAATATGTATATAGTGTATCAATATTTGGGAGCGGGCCAGGATGCCTGTCTTACCTTGTAACATCAGATTCCAGGTTTAAATACCAAATTGAAATGCATTGTTGTATGTGATATGGATTTGCTTGATAAGTTAATTTTGCATTTTTGTGAATTTGCTCTACGTTAGATTTTCGAAATGTCGATTTGGCTGATTTTGCTCTACGTTAGATTTTCAGATTTCAAATTCGGGATGCTGGATTTTTCGAATTTTGGATTTGGTATTTTTGCTCTACGTTGGATTTCGAAATTTCGATTTGGCTGATTTTGCTCTACGTTAGATTTTCAGTCTTCAGTCTTCGGGATGCTGGATTTTCGAATTTTGGATTTGTTTTTTTGCTCTACGTTAGATTTTCGAAATTTCGATTTCGCTGATTTTGCTCTACGTTAAATTTTCAGATTTCAGCCTTCGGGATCCTGGATTTCGATAATTGGATTTGCTTTTTTTGCTCTACGTTAGATTTCGGGATCAGCTTCGGAACACTGGGTTTCGGACTTTGGGATGCATATCTCAAGTTGGAGTGCTTCGCGGATACAGGCAATTAATGCCAATTACCTTGCCTGCACGGACCACCTGGTCCCGTCCGTCATAGAAGCCTCCCTTTAACATGGGGATGCTGGACGGTTAGAGTACTGACCACAACGGGTGGGTTACTCTCACGAGTAGCACACCGGAAGTGGCCAGGCTCGAAAATCGTCCATCCCTTTCCACAAGATTGGGGCCCGGTAGAGACCGGGGTGCGATTTTCGAGGAGCATTTCTCCTGAAAGGAAGAGTGCTCTGGTGTGGTTGTTGTCTCGAACAGGGACACGAGCCAAACTCAGCCCCACGGAAGGGATTGCTTTTCTTCGATGGTGCATGCCGCTTTAACGCATCGCCGGATTTGAGGCAAGCCTCGTTCGGGGTGGCACTCTGCTCAGAACAAGGTCAACAGTGGACCCGGGACTACGGACGCCTTGGATCCAAGACGAATAATTATGCAGAATTCGTGGGGGCCGTGATTGCAATCCAAAGAGCAATAGAATGGAACTTGACCACAGCAACAATTGTTGGGGACTCGGAGCTGGTGGTGTCAGCATTCTCGGGCTCCCGTAACGTTATCGCAAAAGACTTGGAGAGACTACTTATCGTTGGGAAAGCTCACATGGCCTTGCGCCCGGATTGTGTTTTCAATTTCAAGCATGTGGCACGGGACCACAATAAACTGGCTGACAGCCTGGCCAACTTCGCACTGGATTCTGGCATGCCGGCTACGACAAGTGTGAGAGACCCGCTTGCATTTATTACCATGGCAGTAAAAGGATTCGGCAGTGCCCGGGAAGTGATGGACAGGCAACAGTCCTTAGGGCCATGTGAAGCCCAAGGGCGGGACACCTTGGCCCCTTCAGTAATTGATGCCCTCAGTGGTAATTTGGTCCCGGACCCCCTTTCCGCACCAGCTAGGGATCCGGGGGAGTTCCGGGTGGGAACTATCCATGAGTGTACCCAGTTCTGGGACACGGTGGTAACATCATCAGAGATGGGATTGCTGGTCAAAGAATGGGCAAAGAATGGAGTCTCCATCTTGGATTTCTTCCAACACTTTTCAGGCACTTACGAAGGGGCTCGTTTCGACTCAAGAACACCCCCGAGGATGCAGTTCAAGAATCATGCGATCCCAGATCATTTGATCCCCTGGATCTCTGGGAAGATACAGGACGAGCTCAGGTGGGGAGCGATAAGAGTCTGGGGCAAAGAAGGGGAATGCTCTCCCCCGCATCTTGTTATGCCGGTAGGAGTGGAGCCAGCCAAACCAAGAAAGATCAACGATGCAAGATTCCTTAACCTTTGGTGTAAGGATATTCCGTTTACCTACGAGTCGGTGACAATGCTTCCACAAATCCTAGAGGTGGGGGATCCGGCATTTATTATGGACCAAGCGAACGGATTCTTCCATGTGATGCTTACAGAGGAGTCGCAACAGTACATGGGTTTCCTGTGGGATGGCGTTTATTACGTCTATACAGTTCTCAATTTTGGATGGAAGCTAGCGCCGGTCATTTATAGCGCCTTCGCGGGAGAATTCGCGGGATTCATCCGGCGGCTGGGGATACCATATTTATACTACATTGATGATAATGCCGGGGGGCCGGCCCCAGTGGGAGCTTCAACTCTTACGAAACATGAAAGAGCCAAAATCTCGGCGTTCGTTGTCTCGTCATGCATGACGGCGGCAGGATATTTTATTCATCTGGAGAAGACGGAGTTCATTCCGTCCTTGACCATCACCTGGCTAGGCATTGGTATTGACCTTGCGAAGCAGGAATTCTTCATCCCGCAGAAAAAATGGGATAAGTTCTTGAGCCTGGCAACGGACCTGCGAGCTTCGTCAAGTATTTCGGCCAGGGACCTGGAAAGAGTGGCAGGAAAGTTGGTTTCAATGTCAATCGCAGCCCCGGGCATCCTTATTGCATGCAGGAGGCTGTATGCCTTCCTGGCAAAGAGGCACGAATTCTGCAGAAAAAGTTTTTTCCTGAACAGTAAGCAGATGAGGCATTTCAAACTCTACTTGGGTCAACTCTTCCAGCCGTCGCTGATTAAGGTGTCCGCATTCAGGAAGCAGGCCCACTGCTCGATACTCGTGGATACAAACGTCGATGGTACAAAAGTCACGGCATCAATCAGAGCAGGGGAATTCCAAGATGAAATTTCGTGCTATCGAGATTTGAGAACCTGCTCGTCGGTGGATCAGTCAATTTTGATTTCTGAAGCCTTGTTCAAAATCCCAGTAGAACGGGTCCCGCAACGCTGGGACATAATCTTGGACAATAATATCTGGGATTCATCGAGAATCCTCTCGTCTAACCTGGGCGCGAAAGCATGCAAGGACTTGGCAGAAAAGCTCTATAGATTTGTCGCGGATAACAACTTGGAGCTGAAGGTGGTTTCCTTTTCAAGGGGACCTGATGGAACTATTGTAGTCCCGGATGAAGAGTCTCATTATTCATTAATGCCACGGTTCTCTCCTCTGTTGAACATGATGTTTGGACGGCACAACATCGACTGCTTCGCAACAACGGCTAATGTTCGGGGATGTCCCAAAATGCGATTTTGCTCAAGGCTGCCAGAGAAAGAAGCTTGTGGCACCAATGTCTTTGCCTATCCACTAGCTGGACTGAACTGTTATGCTAATCCGCCTTTTGCATTAATGGGACCGTTCCTGATGTATCTTAGAGAACAGAAAGCGTCAGCCTCTGTGGTTGCTCCACAGTGGGATGGTTTCTCTCCAGATGGGTTCTGGTGGACTACGTACAATAAGCTGTGCAAACAAAAGTTCAGAATCGCTGAAGTAGGAGAGGTCTGTTTCCAACAACTTAGAAATGGAAGATGGTCAGAAGCAGGCCCACTCCCGTGGGCAGTCTGGATTTTGAGATTCGATTTTCTTAGAAACACTTCGTATTCCAAAAACACAAAATTCATGTGATATATTAATAAGCCTCCCATAGTAATCCGTTTACCCTGGAAAATAAATTGTTGAACGCCTGTAACTTTTGGGGAAGGGGAAAATTTTGAGGATACAGGGTGGTGGCAAGAGCCTGTTGAGAAAATCCCCTGACTGGGCCGCCATACATCTAAGAACGAAGGAGCTTCAGGAAGCAAGGGCCAGGGATGTGTACCAATCGGCCAAACTCCGAAATTTGCGGGCCCTCGGGGAATTCCTGGCTTGCATGACCCCACCAGAATCATTGGATTCGTGTACAGCGCAACACATCTTATGGTATCTTATTTACTTGGAACAGTTCGGTAAGACTAACGTTCATTCGGCCACGTGCCCTCAACTGGGAAGATGTAGTTGCCCAGTCAGGCAAGCCGCAAGTTCGGTGAATTCCCTTATCGGCAGACTCTCTAGTGCCTTCCAGGATTTCGGAAGGGGCGGGTCGGACAACCCGTGCACAGGTAGGGTGGTTAAGGTCTATGAAACGATGACCAGGAATGAACAGTTGCAAGCAAGAATCACCCCAAATCAGGCAACACCACTTTTCAGTTGTACGATCGACAAGCTAGTGATTCACATGAACGCAGAGGCAGCTGGTTTTGCCTCGACACAAGATTGGATACTTTTGTTCATCACTCTTAGATGTAAGGCAATGATCCTGATGGACTTATACGCTCTGAAGAGACCGGCGGAGCTGGGCGCCACAAGGGTGGAAGGGATCATAAGATTTCCCGATAACTCCGGTTTTCTCTTCAACTACCAGTGGGGGAAGACACTCCGTTCGGGCGATGAACACGTTTTCGGAATCAAAAGACTCCCTGATAAATCTAAATGCCCCATCTCAGCGTTGGAGGACTACCTCCAAGTGATGAAAAATTTGGGTTGAACCTTGCACAAGGATTCTTGTTCAGACCAGTCAGGTCTGGCAAAGTGGAAAATAGTCCGATTTCCAGGAAGCAGATGAATTCAGACCTCAAATGCTGGTTGCAAAAAGCGGGGCTGTTCAATGGGGAAACATTCTTCAGCATTCGGACAGCGGGAGCAATTGAACTTTTCCTTGAAGGAGCCGACCTGCAGCAGGTTATGGGACAGGCGTATTGGAAAACAGAGAGGATTGCTAGACATTATATGAAAGTGTGGCAAGTCTTGGGAATGTCATCCTCAAGGCAGGTAGAGAAAGTCTCGACGAAAGAATACATGGAGCTGAATGCGGCACAATCATTCGTGCGGGTATTTGTATGAGTAATTTGATTATTAATTTCTGTTGGCTCGAGTTTGAGAGTTGGGGTGAAAAGGCGTCAAGAGGCGGGGGTTGTGAGTGTTGGCGGAGAGGCGACGCTGGAGTGGTGCCTTGTTGCTTCGCCTTACTTTCCGCTCTTTTTCTCGCCATTCCTACCCAACGGGAGCGGATCGGACAAGGTGACTGGGCGGTCATCCGATTTACGGGGAATCCGCAGGATCAACAGTATCACTGTTGATCGCCGACTTTCCTTCCGTCATCAGTGATGACCGTCATTCAGGAGACGGATCGTCCGATCTCACTCCTCGGATCGCGGAAATGAAGAATCGCGAAGTGGCGGTTCACCTCCAGCTTCGTAGTCCAAGTGTCGCAGAGTGTCGCTCTTAAGTCGGAAATTGGTGAAAATACTTCACTTTTCCTACCTGCTGACGATTGCTGCGTCTTTCTTCTTCGTTTCCTAACGCAATTTTTCTTCCCTGCCCGCCCACCCTTAAAAATGGGTTCTCCAACTCAGGCTCCGATCTGACGCTGGAGTGCTGCCTTGCTGCTTCGCCTTACTTTCCGCTCTTTTTCTCGCCATTCCTACCCAACGGGAGCGGATCGGACAAGGTGACTGGGCGGTCATCCGATTTACGGGGAATCCGCAGGATCAACAGTATCACTGTTGAACTGTGACACTGGTTGAACTCTCAACTCAGAACTGTTGAAACGTTGAAACGACTGCACTGGCATGGCATGGCATGTGCGATGGCATGCGATGGCACTCGACTCGACTGACTGGACTGCGACTACAGTACGACTCTCGACTCTCGACTCACGACTGTCGCTGTCGCTGTCGTGTGGATTGTTCATGTTCGGTGTTGCTGTTGTTCCCTGTTCGGAAGTGAGAAGGTTGCGCATCGTGCCGGTGGATCAGGGTTTTGTTCAAGATCAAATATGATATCTCAGGTCGTAGTGCTCTCCTTAAGAGGGGACACTATAATCTCAAGAAATTATCGTGACGATGTTCCGAAGAATACAGCTGAAACGTTCTTCCGAAAGGTCAGGTTTTGGGGAGCCGAGACTGAAGGGCGCTCCGGAGAAAGTGCACCTCCTGTTTTCAACAGCGACGGGGTCAACTACTATCATATCAAGGTGAGCAATATATTCTGTTGGTGTTGATCTGGTTTGTGCCAATGACGAGGGCACACCTGTTTTCTCCGTCGTCTTCTTCTTTCCATTACAAAGTAACTGATAGGCTGCTGCAAGTTTTCAGACCGCAGGATTGTTTTTTGTCGCCATGGCCAAGACAAATGCTCCGCCTTCGCTTATCCTTGAGCTTATACAGAGAGTAGCTGCCGTAATTAAGGTACCAGTTTCACCAACCTCAACTGTCGTCCGCAGGCTTCATGTTGCTTTTGGGTCCTGGGTTCTAAGAGAGATCGGTGGATGCAATAGGATTATTGCGGCACCTTAAGCGAAGATGTTATACGCAAGAATTTCATTCTCGTGTATGAGCTGCTGGATGAACTTATCGATTTCGGGTACATCACCATATGCCATCCTCTGTCGCGAGATCGTTCTTGCTCTGTTCCCTGCGAGCAAGTTCCTTACTCGCACACATCGTTTGCCAGAACGTGTATTTCTGCATAATAGATTTGTATGACTTAGATGCGCCTCCACTTATTTTTATTGACCCTTACTACTTTCACTGCACAGCACTCTGCATGAAGCAACCTAATGGTACGCGCGTGCATAATCAGTGGCACGGTTCAAAATGCAAAGTGTAACTGGAAAGCTTTTTGGGTTGCGCAAGCAGATATGGGCAAAATACTTCCACGGAGTATCTGAAGTCATATATTTTCAACGAACCGCTTACCGTCACAACTGTCGGTGGGTATTGTGGGGATTATCTTGCGTTTCAACTTAAAAACCTGATATTTGTTTTCGCTTCTCGTCACTCTTTTCGAAGCCATCAGGAACGTAGGCGCTTCTGATAGCCACTTTGCTGTATTGCGGACGGTTTGAGTATGAGGGCGACTCTCGTCTCGCAGCTGCGCCGGGTAAAAGCGCATCCATCTTCGCACCTAACACACGGAGTGCCGCCGCTGCAACGTCGAAATCGGTAACTTCTTCGGTCCCCACCAGATCTTCACAAATAAATCTGCACATGTTATTTTGCGCTACCTTTGCCTCGCGTCCACATCCATATCAAACCGTGGACTTCACGAGCAAGGGGGCGTCTACTTTGCTTCTCGCATAAAACGTTGTGGGTGGCGCATACCAAGGCAAAGTATTCCCACGCTTGATACTTGCTATCTATGAATAGTTCACATCGCAATAGCAGTGCACAGACGATCGGGCAGTTAAGATCACGTTTCCCAAAAGCTGACAAAGGCACAAACTGTTATGGGAGGTCTTGATCGCGGGCACGTTCTAAACACCTTGAAGGAACAGATAATCTCTCTTCGTCTGGCATTCCCGTGGGTCGTCGGTGATGGCAAGTGCGGTCAAGTCAGTTAAGGAGGCTCCTGAAACGCGAGCGCCACAGCAGCTTAATGTTTTCCCAGACGGCCGTTGTCACAGGTGGTCGAGAAACCAAAGAAGGGTGTCACGCGCGACGAGATTTTCGTGGACATCGTGGAAAAAGTGTCAGGTTTGTTTCCTCACGTCCGACGTTACTTTCCACCCCACGTACGTTGTGATAGGTGTGATAGCTCTTTGGTTTTCTCGCCATAATCCGGAGTTTCTCGCCATATTCAGACGGGACGGAAGCACGGAGCTTACCCCTTTCCGAACATGTGCTGATAAAAAGGGGGCGTGTTTTCGTAATAATATGCAACAGTCACCTTTAACGCAAGCGGCTATCTGCTTACATCGGCAATAGACGGTTCCATCAAGGTAAGGCGCAAGCTCCCACTCCAAGCATGCACCGCTCGAGGTCAGGCCCGTCCAGCTGCAGGCGCCTCGTGTCGTCGAAGCGTGCAGGCTGGAGGCACTTTTCAAGGGCAAAGTTTGTGAGCCTCGCTGTCTTTAGGTGTGTGCTGGAATTTTGCTGTGCGAGGGGGAACGTGAGACCTTCCGCGCTATTGCCGCCGGCTAGGTTGCGATGTACCCGCGTGTATCATCATGACTTGTCGTTCGACTTTCATCTGCAACGGCTTCGATATCCCAACTGTGATGCTTTGATCACCGATGGTTTTCAGATCCCTTAACCTTCGTTTTCGTTTTCATTCAGATGAAAAGCTACTTGTCCGGCAACCCGGATATTCGGGTGGCGCTTAATGAGGACTTGGCTGTCGGGAGCACTGAGAACTCGCCCTTTGCCGGCGATTACGGTAAAGGCGGTGGTGAGCTTCTGAACTTTCCCTTGCATATGACAGAACCCTGCAGCGCGTCACCATTTAAATAAGCGTACTCTCGACATGGATCGGTGCGGCGCGACTTTGTTCGGCAGCTATCGATGGAACAGGGCACGAAGCATTGACGCCTCTTTTGAAGGAACAAGTAAACCTCCTGAACACGAATAGCGTGCAGTGCCATCTTGTAGCTTGTGTGTGACGAGTGGACAGCTTGACCCTACTGCCTCGTCCAGAAACTTATGGATGGCGTGCTGAAAGAGAAATCAACTTCGCAGGGGTGAGCCTCCTCCTTGATGACTGCAACTTCCACTCGTGCGCCCGCCTGAAGGACTTCGATGCCGACCGCACCATCACTCTGGTGAGCGACCCTCGCACCTCCGGCCCTTCGCGTCGCCGCCACGCAGAAGATGCAGCGCACGGTTGATAGTCACACTTGCTCGCCGCGGCCGCAAACACTTCTTCGGTGAGGCCTTGTCCCCGTGACGGTCATGCTCACCTTTGTGCCTCATGCAACAGACGCCGCCTGATGGAGAGTTCGTGCTCATGAACTATAGAACTACGCACGAGTTCAAGCCTCCTTTCAAGATTTACACCGCCGTTGAGGAGGTGGCCCCATACGTGGTAAGGCTGAATTCTCAATCCCTAAAGGTCGTATGACGCTGACGCTGTCGCTTCATCTTTGCAGTTCCGTGTAGCTCCCGGTCCAGGGGATGCACAGGTGCTTGTATGCCTGAAGTGGATGGCTGGAGTCGAAAGTGCTGTGGGGTACAAGACGTTACGGAAATTAAAGTTGCCCCACGTTGTTAGCGTATTCCAGTATCTTTAGATCGGGGATGTTTGTAGATTTGGCGAGACTCTGGGAGCCTGGATGGAATTTGTGGTGAAATTATCATTTGCAGCACACTGGTAGATTCATAGGTTGGGAATCTGTGTAGGACGTGACCCGAAGACAGGCAGACCTCGCATACGGAAGCCAAGCAACTGTGTGTTTTTGGTATAGCATCATCAGCACACATTCTGTGGTGCCACCGACAGCTTCAGTCACCTAGGTTCAAGTCCTGTCCTGCGATGCCAGCTTCCAAGCTAAGTCCCGCTCGACTTTGCCGGCAGGCGGAGCTGGTCATCAAGGTGAGAGCCGAGTTCCCGGCCTCCAAAAACGGGTCAAACGTTGTTCTCAAAATGCCGTTGCCGAAAGCCACCACCCGAGCAAGCTGCCACATCGGCCCTGGGCAAACTGGGCAGACTACGGAGTGGAAAGAGTCTACAAAGGAAATTCAGTGGTCTTTCAAAAAGATCAGCGGAGGGTCCGATCATGCGTTGCGCGTCAAGCTGACTCTCTCTGAGGAACGCGTTCCCAACATCAAACGAGAAATGGGTCCAGTGAGCTTATCCTTTACAATTGCCATGTACAACGTTTCCAGGCTTGTGGTGAGTGCAGCCACGGCTTCTTTGTTGTTTTCATTTTGTGCCTCTTCGGAATTCCCTGACAATTTAACTTTAGACCTGATTCACCACAGTTTTATACCTCTGAACACTGACTTATGCTCATACTTAGAATGAACCTTTGCTTTTACAGGTGAGGTATTTGCAGATTTTGAATAAGGAAAAGGGATACAATCCCTATCGGTGGGTTCGGTATGTCACACAGTCATCATCATACATCTCCCGCATATAATGGAGGTCTACACAAGTGTGACACTGTGCTGCCACAAATGTCCTTTGCTTGTGCTCATGGATTGTTGTGCTAGTCCGTTGACTTATTTTAGCCGTGCTAAATTTTGTGTAGACAATTCAGTACACAGAAGCAATTTGTGAAGCAGCCTTGCTATTTTAAGATGTGGTCATGATCAAGCTGTGTCTCCTGGTCAGTTTGTGTTGGTATCCCATTCTCATGCAACTCAATATTTTCGGGTATCTAGTGTAGATGTCCCCTTAGTACTGGAAAACCTGTTGCTGTCAGCAGCTCAGTAGCCGCCAGTGGTGAATCGCTCATATATGAACAACTCAGATCAACCGGTTTCATTGTATTTATGTATCATTATGTTGGCATGCATTTTCTCAAGGAAAAAGGAGCTGTGCCGTCTCTGTGATAATACCAGCGGCGGTAGAGTCAGCATGTATCACTCCAGATGGTGTCGATATTATTCGGAAAGTAAGTATGTATCGAGTCAACGGGTAGTGCTTTCAAACTGTGACTCTAAAAAATTGAGGAACGTTTCGTATCGTCTGCACAAATTACGATTAATTGATGAGATCCAACACTGTCACAAAAATATACAATTAGGGGCACCCGTCATTATTAGTTAATAACTTTGTAACTAATAATAAGAAATCGTGTAGGCCCCCATAACTAATCATCAGAAATTGTGCCTAGTAGATAGTTTGGAATATGTGCGAATGCAGCCGCGTACACATTGATGGTTAGGCGTAAAAGTCCAGTGATATATATATATATAAAGAGGGACCACAAACTTTATTATATTGTAAGGTTGAGATGGAAAGGTCAAAGGCACAGCAAACAAACAAACTCATCCAAATGCCAAAACTACCACCTATAAAAACATCATGCAGATTCCCAGCGTTCACCCATGCTGATAATCATTACGAGCCCTGCAAGCAATTCCGTAGCCCTGCGAGCCGTGCAAGGCAACCACTATCCGCTGCAACCAATAGGTCGAAAAGCTCCGTGTGCTCCATGTTGCATCATCCTGAAACAATCGGTCTTGCCTGCGCTGTACACAACTGTCGAAGAACTTCCGCGCCGATTTCCCCAAACCTCCAAAAGACTCCAACGCAAAAGGCACACGCGTGTGCGGCCAGCTTGGCCCGTAAAATGCCCTCTTGGCTCGCTAATGTACCGCCGCAACCCGCAGCGGCTCCCGAGCAGCCCGGTCCACATACGAGGCACACCATGGGAATTCAAGGCTCGCGCCAATCACGATATGTCTGCCTCGTCCATCGTGGTTGAGCACTGTGATGTCAGGCTTCATATCAGGCGAATAACCGTGATGCTTGCGATCCTCCACGATGCCAAAGCGGGCTGGATCAAAGACTTGCTTCAGCATAGATGCCCACACATCACGAGCGGCATGATGTGCCATGATAGCCCATCCACGCCGGTTACAGACAAAGAATTGGTAGCCAAAGGGATCAATAGAAGCACCACATACACATGTATGCACACCAGCTAGAATAGGCATCGGGGCACCCAATTGCAAAGCCAAGGCGACAACTGCCTGAGTGGGTGGAAGCCGAAAAGAAGGCGACGCGGGGATGGCTGCCAAGTGAGCAGTGGTGCCACATTGGAAAAGGGAAACCAACCGAGCTCGAGAGGCAGGCGCAGCTTGGTCAAATAAATCAAGCCAATCGGATCCGTTCAAGACCGCAGAAAGGTCCTTCTGCAACTTAATTTTGGGCTGCGCATAGTGATATATGTGTTTAATGCATACAACTATATATATGCCAAGTTTGATAAGGAAACGATATCCATATTCAAGCACATATAGCAAACTATTTAATTCAATGCACATTGATGACATTTGTTATCAAGTTATCAACTTTTCAGAAAAAAAACTCGCCACGACCCGTCTAGACATGGCAAGTTTCTGTAATTGAAAACACGAAAAAAAACATGATGAAAAATAAGTACAAATGTTCACTTATAATCTTAGCCCCAAGGCCCCGTAAAAGCTCTAACGTTTTATCAGCATCTTCTACAGTTGCTGGTGTGCGGCTAGCCGTAGGCACTATTGTACTCTGCCGGGCAGCACCCGAAATGTCAGCTACGAACTCGGCAACAATCATGTTCGTTCCGCTACTATAGTCTCGGGTGACTGCTCTGGAACGATGACAGGTGACGATGACGACAGTGCTGGGCTGGTCAGGGTGACACTCCCAGAATTTCTGAGGCATTATCAACAAAACCAGGTGATTCATAGGTCATACACATGTTCACCAGGCGGTGAGGTGAAATCAATTATGACTACTGCCTCCGGCACCTCCGCCTCCTCGGTCACGTTTGTGGCATCTGTCATCTCACCTTGACCCTCTTTGGCTGCTGCCATCTGCTCTGCCTGGACGTCGAGAGAAATACCGACCGTCCTTGGGCAAGCTATTCCTAGCTTCAGTGTTCAGTCATTTGATCTCACTAGACGTCTTCTTCATCCGACAGGCCAGATGCCTCGAAAAGCATCTGAGCGATGTCGTCTGACCGATGTCGGTCACTCGCGGAGTTGACGATTCGGTTGTTGACATCTGCACATGAAAACGAGATAACCAGCGATTAAGAAATTTAAAAAGAAAAGTCGACGACAAAAATTCATATCGCAGGATGATGACGTGTCATGTCATGCCATGTCATCACGTGTGTTGTTCGGTTGTGAGGACTGAACCAGTCTCACAGGTATGCAAGCAAACACTTACAAGTAATATGGTGCTGGGACCATAGGGTGATATCGGATGACTTTGTATAATATTGGATATTTCGTATATTTTGGGTGAACTTTCACTGTTTGAGGTTACAAGACACCAGAGGTTGGTGCCAATGTGTAACTAATTCTGTCAAAAACTGACATGAGAGCTTGTTCAGCTCTTCAAGTAGTAACATGTCGACTCGAATTCCCTCAGATCTCTCCGAATTCGACAGTCACAGTGCTCAGTCACTTCATGTTCACATATCCTATGACCTGTCTTGTCATTTAGCCCTTGGGCTGCAGCTGCCAGTCATACAATGATCTCTGCTCTGATTTGCTGAATAATCATAGATCTGATGATGTGGCAAGAACTGAGGCTCTCCTGGTTTCCCTCCAGTTATGTTTGGCTGTTTGGATATAAAATGGTTCCCCCCATTTCTGGAATGGTTTCCCACCAATTCTCTGAACCTGATCTGCTGTGGTTGCAGATGTTCAAAAGTCACATGCTGTCAGTCACCCTCGTCATACCTCTCGGTCATACTGGTGACTGTCATCGGTGCTGTCACTCGTCATTCTGACACGTCTGTCTCTCGTCTGACTCGCGATACACCCTAGTACAACTCTCCCCCCCTTTTCGGCGCGCCTACGTCCTCGCTAGGCTGTCCTGCGTGCCCTTATGTACATAGTCAGGGGGGTTAGCATGCACTTTGTGACAAGATCGGGCTGCTAAGCCCTCGGTTCTTGGGTCCGTGCCCCCCAGTCCTCGGGTCCGGGTCCCCCTCTACGGTTCTTGGGTCCGTGCCCCCCAGTCCTTGGGTCTGGGTCCCCTTCCGCAATCCGGGTTCGCCGAAGGCGCCTCACCGTCTCACGCTGCCAACGCTCATCAGGTTTGGCAACCCCGGCACTTCCCCAGATCACGGGTCTTCCGCGGCCATTGCGCCCCGTGGCTGACCAGCCCCGGTATCTTGAAACTCGAACGTGTCAGTCCTCGCTGTCAGCGTCGAAATGAGGTTCATTACCGCGAGCGCGCTCTCCTCCTTCATGCGCTCGTTCAGCTTCAGCTCGCAAAACAGGTGGTGCAGCAACGCACGAGGTATCGCATATACCGCCTGGGCTGAACCCATACCGCGGGTGTTGGCCGAGGAGATGCCCCCCTGGGCAGTGTTCTCGTGCCTCCCTAGCATCGCTCGCGCAGGGCAGGGAGTCGTGTGGGTGCACAGCAACAAGGGTACCGAAGGCGCTGCATTTGTCCATATGTGAGTTGGCTTCATGTACGGTGTGCCATACTTACAATAGGTGGTCAACAGCGGCTCTGGCAGACCTTTCATTACGGCGCGCGTGTGCAACCCTCGCAGCGCGTCGCCAGCGGGGTTTTCTATGAAGAAATACGCAGGGTCGTAGAACTCGATGATCTCCCTGGTACGCCGCACGCGCCTGTCCGCCAGCTTCAGATCTGGAGCCCCCAGTGTCTTCGCCTTGCTGTACTCCTTGCAGGGGGGGCTGGCCCAGATGACGTCGAAATGATGTCGTGGGTAGAGCTTGTAGTTCCAGTGAAGGATGTCCTCCGTGCACGTGGCTTGCCACTTTGGCAGGATGTCCACTGTTACTACCTCGCAGTCCCTGAACTGACGTTGGAACTGCTGCTCCACTGAGCCGGTACCGCAGAACAGCACCAAAATTCTAACTGGGTGCTGCACTCTCGAGAGGTGAGGCTGGTAAGCTCGGCTCTGGCTACTGCTGTGGACTGTCGGGGTTGGAGGTCTCATTGCCATCAACTGTGCCCTCTGCTCCTCCTGACCCTTGTGAGTCTCCCTTCGCCTTTTCTCTGGAGCCTTCTTCAACCTTTCCTCCTCAGCTTCGAAGACTCGCAGTGGTTCCAGCCTGCCCCCTCGCCCTTCCAAGTCCTCTCTGGTTCGCCACTGGCTGTGACTATGCGGCAGCCCTTTCCATTTAGTTAGCCACTCCTGCACTGTCCCGCCAGCCTTCCCACCTAGCTTCCTGAAGCGAGTGCTGATGATGCGTTCCACCTCACGCTCCCTCTGACCCTCTACCAAGACCGGTGGCGGTGCATTTCCTCTTGCCTGCTCACGAAGTGCTTAGCTCCCGACTGAACTGGGGTGAGCCGATCCGCTGTGAACACGTCGTGCACCTTCCAATGCACGGGTAGCTCTAACCTGTACGCTGACGGAGCTCCACGGTCCTGCTCTGGCAGCTCTTGCTGCCTGTCGCTGTACAGACATTCTATTACACGTAGGGGGCCGTGCCTGAGCTTGCGCAGTTTCGGCTTCAACCCCCGATCTCCAGGCAGAGTCAGGTGCTGGCCATCCACCCATACCTGATCATTCACCTTAATGTGCTGCAGCCGGTGTCGCGCGTCGAACTGCTCCACCATGCGCTGCTGGGCCATCTGCAGGTTCACCCGCGCTGCCTGTAGTTGCCGCGCAAACTGCTTGGCCAGCTCGTGCGCAGTCCCTCTCTTGTCCGCAGCTACTCGCCCACCTTTTCTTCGTCTTGACCCGCCTTCCAAAGCTGCGTCCATGAAGAAGTCCAGCTGCGTTGCTGGAGCGTGTCCGTACACCAACTCAAAGGGAGAGAATCCAGTCGCCGCTGACGTGGAGTCATTGATCGCGTACTCCACAGGTGTCACCCAGAGGTCCCAGTCCTCTTGGTTATCAGCAACATAGCAGCGCAGCATGCGCTCCACGGTGTGGTTGCTGCGTTCCGCTTGCCCGTCGCTCTGAGGGTGATAGGGAGTGGTGCTAGCTACCTTGACGCCCATCAGTCGCATGAACTCCTGAGTCATGGCGTCGCGAAAGTGGGGGTCTCGGTCACACACTATCTTCATTGGAGCTCCGTGCAATCGCCATACTGCGTCCATGAACAATCTTACCACCACTTCTGCAGAGCTGTCGTTGTAGGTCATTGGCACCACATGTACCATTTTGCTCAGCTTACAGGTGAAGGTAGTGAAGGCGTTCACTCCTCGCTGGGTCATCGGAAGCCCGGTACGAAGTCGATGCTGACAACCTCCCAGAGTCTGCTTGGCACTCGATGCGGTTGCAACAGTCCCATGGGATACCCCTGCCGCGGCTGGGTCTGCTGACACGTCACGCACGTCTTTACCCATTCCGCTATATCTAGGTCCATTCGCGGCCACCATAAACGTCTTCGGACCCGCTCCAGCGTCTTGTCCCTGCCGGTGTGGCCTGCGAACGGTGCCTCGTGAGCTTCTCTCAACACTAGCTCCCGCAAGGGCGAGTCCGGCGCCAGTACCACCTGATAGCGCCCTTCAGCCACTCTCCAAATGATGTCGCTTACCAGCCGGAAATGCTTTGTGCGATGATGCTGGGTGTTTAGCAGCTCCTGCTTCAGGGTTCTGAGATATTCGCTGCGTCTGTGCTCAGCTCTCAGCGCCCGCAAGAACACCCCTGGCTCCACTGTCCCCGACTTATCTCTGATCTTCGCTGCTGCTCCGGAGAGCGTGACTGCTGGTTGCGCTGTGGGTCTCTCGCGTGGGGCCAGCTTGCTGGGTGACTTCTGTGGCCTGGCTATCACTACTAGCACTGGCCATGGGACTGGCAGTTCCTGCAGAGCCGAGCGGTGACCGCTCTCCTCTCCAGGTGAGGTAAACAGTCTGTTGGGCTCACCATGCTCGTTCACCCTTGGAATGACCTCCACGATCTCCAGGCCAAACTCGCGTAGCAACGGTCGCCAATTCGCCTGAGGGAAATCGGGCAATAAGAACAAGGCGGCTGTGTGACACGGGTCCTGCTTCGCCTCAGATGCGCAGTGTCGCAGAATGTCCTCAATGCTCACGTTGGGGTCTGAGAAGGGGGGGTTGCACCAGACGATACGGCCCCTTCACTGCTCGTTCAAGCAATCAGTCCAGAATGTGCTCACCTGTCGATTCTGGCCCATAGCGTCACAGCACGCATCCACCTGGAACGGTCCTCCCAGTGCTCGAGAGTACTTGCTCTGCAGCCTAGCGAACTCCGAGGCGATCAACTTCCAATCCTGCTTGTCCACCAGCGGTCCTCCGGGTCGGATCATTGGACTTGATTGCTGCCGCTCTGCTACTGTCGCTGGCGGTTGTGCTGCTGGTTGCTGCGCTGCTGCTGATGGCTGCTGCTGCTGCTCTGCTGCTGGCTTCTGAGCTACTGTTGCGGGCGGCTGTGTTGGGGGTGTCTCTGACAGAACGGCTTCTGCATCCAAGGGAGACGCTGGGTCATCACCTGTTGCTGGTTGCTCTGCTGCTACCGC
Organism: Cymbomonas tetramitiformis; assembly: GCA_001247695.2. Taxonomy (NCBI): domain Eukaryota; kingdom Viridiplantae; phylum Chlorophyta; class Pyramimonadophyceae; order Pyramimonadales; family Pyramimonadaceae; genus Cymbomonas; species Cymbomonas tetramitiformis. The sequence goes on from LGRX02033409.1 coordinate 85,912, forward strand.
TCTAGTGGTTACGCCCGCGAAGACAGAGGCTGCCGCCATCGTGGCTACTGTGTCCATAGCGTCGCGCCACAGGTCGGGGGTCTCCGCCCACCACAGTCCATTGAGCTGCATCAGCTTCCCTGTCACCACTGGAGGGCTCACTGGTGGGTGTTCCTCGTCCTCCTCATCTGATGAGCTGAACCCCGCATCCAAGGGAGAGCTAGGGTCCTCCTTCTCCACCTTCTTCTCTTCCACCGCTGCATTCACCTCAGCCTTGGCCTTGGGTACTTCCGCTGGTTTCCCCTTGGCACCTGCTGCTCGCCTTCCGTCCTCAGCTGACACTGGCTGGTCGGTACTCAGGTCCACGTATCCTGCCTCCTTGAGCCCCTCTCTTGCTGAGGTTTGCACATAGTCTGGTCGGCGAGAGGCCGCGTCCGGCACCACCAGCGTGCGCCCTGGCACGTGCTCCATCGCATGCACGCCCACCTCCACCAGGTCCTCGTACCACCTCGCTTGTCGCCTGCTGAGTTCCCGGCCTGGAGCGAAGAGCCACTTCAGCGGCGCGTGGTCTCCCATGAGTCGGAACTCCGTGAAGATAAGGTAATGCCTCCATTCATGTTTGAGTCGTGCAGTGATGAATCGCTGCTAACTCCCGTTCCCATGCATCTTGGTAATTTGGTTCCGCTGATGAGAACTGCTTGCTCTCGAAGGCGGTTGGCTGCAGGCCCTTCCCCAGGTCCTACATCAGTACCCCAGCCAGTGCCACCGCACTAGCGTCCGTCTGTACGACAAATGGGCTGGTGTCATCATGAGCTGCCTTCTGATCTGGAAGGATCAACGTACTAGGGGCTGTGGTCAGCACGGTCTTCAACCGTTCGAACGCCCGCTCCTGCTCTGGGCCCCACTCCCAGGGTACTAAGTTCTTCGTCAGCTTGGTCAATGGGTGAGATAGATCGGAGAACCCCTGGATGTACCGGCGGTAGAAACCAGCCAGACCCAGGAACTGTCGCACATGTTTGACAGTTTCCAGCTTGGGCCAATCCCTCACTGCTGCGACCTTGTCCTGCCGGGGTCGGCATCGTTCACGATCAATGACATGCCCGAGGAACCGTACAGAGCGCTTGAAGCACCGCAGCTTCGATTCCTTCAGCCGGACTTTGTTCTGACGACAGACCTCCAGCACCTGCTTCAAATGACCGAGGTGTTCAGTTGGATTCTTACTGAAGATCATGATGTCGTCCACGAACACCCTCACGAATGGGAGGTGTCCTAGGTAGCTCTGCATCATACGCTGCCAGCAAGAAGGACTGTTCGACAACCCCATGGGCATAACCAGCCACTCATAAGCTCCAAACGGCGTGGTCATTGCAGTCTTCTCGATTGCGTCCTCCTCCATGGGCACCTGCCAGAATCCCCACAGAGCGTCCGCGGTGGAGAAGATAGTCGCCCCCTGTAGATCATCAATGAGAGACTGCACATCGGGAAGAGGATAACGGTCCTTTACGGTGATTTCATTGATCTGGCGGTAATCAATCACTAGCCGTAGCTCCTTAGGATTCGAGGGCTTGGGTACCATCAAGCCTGGACTGCCCCAAGGTGAGGATGAGGGGCGGATGTAACCCTTCGCCAAGAGCTCGTCCAGTTGTCCACGAAGTTGTCGCAACTCCTCCATGGACAGCTTGTAGCACCTCTTATGTCGTGCGCCATCACGGTACTCGGGGTCCACGCGCAGCGGCGATTTGTGGTCGCGGTCCACGACGCCCTTGGGGAGCTCCATGCCCACCACGTCCACATATGCCTTCTTTAGCTCCGCCAGCTCGTCCCATATCCATTGTGGGACCTCCTCAGCGTCTTCCTCATCAGGAGGGGTCGGCTGTGCTGGGGTCTGCTTGAGCTCGGCCTCACCGCTGCTCCGCTGCTTGGCCTCATCGTCCTCACCACGGCTCCGCTGCTCGGCCTTGTTGTCCTCACCACTGCTCCGCATCTGCTCAGCCGCCGTTACCACTGGAGCTGCAGTTGCTGGCGCGCGCCGTCTACGCCCTTTTCTCCTCGATGGAGCACTGCTATGCTCCCGCAACGCCTGCGCTGTCCTCCACAGTTGGTGAGCCTCACTCTCCCGATCAGGCTCCAACCCGTCTGCGTGATCTTGCGCAGCATTTTCCCTGCGCTCTCGGGGTAACATCTGAAAAGCCTCCCATCGAGCTCGTACGGGGTATGGTCCCCAGTCCAGCACTGTCGGAGTGACAGAAGTGGGGCACGTCACCGGGCGCACCGCGCAGACTAGCTCCTGAGCTGCGTCGTCTGCGTCGAGATCCTCCGAGTCTGAGGAGCTGGTGTCCGAAGCTAGAGTTGTCATGCTTGCTGCCGTGCCATCGCTGTCCCCGTATTCCTCGCGTGAGGTCTCCTCCCCCCCCCTCAGGCTGGCGACGTCACACTCCGATGATGAAGAGGAGGAGGTCTCTGACAAAGCAGCAGCTGCTTCCAAGGGAGAGTTGGGGTCGTCGGAGGCTTCCGGCTTGAAGGTCCCGTCAGGCGCCAAGTACATGATGTAGGCCTCCTGCCCGCTGTTCTTCAGTGCTCGCAAGTCCTTCCTAGCTTGCTTGGTGCTGATTAGCTGAGCCTCCACTAGGCTCATAGCCTGGCCCCTCTCCGAGTTCGAGGACCCCGGATTGCACCCCGCAATGACTACCTTCTGTGACCCATGGCCAAACCGCACACTCCCATACTGTGCATAGTCAAAGGTGATCCGCCGCTGTGCTCGTAACCAGTCACCCCCCAGCACCACGTCCACACCCAGGGATAGAGGCATCACTCGCAGAGTCACCTGTTTGGCATAACTTCCTTTCCGCGTCTCCGCTGTGAGCTTGGGCCGAATACAAGAGTTGGCGTCGCAGACTGTGCCATCTGCAACCTGCACTCGCATTGGTTTCTCATGGACTGATGGTTGAAGCTTGAGCTTTCTCGCAGTCTCTAAGGATGTGAAACTGGAGGAGGCGCCCCAGTATCGATGAGAACCTTCACTCGCACCTTACCAATCCATGCCCAGAAAATCATGAGTGTGGGCCCTGACGCGTCCATAGCGGCTAGCACGTGCTCGTCCAGCCATTCTCCCCAGCGTCCCGCCCCCGCGTCTATCGTCCGTAGCCTCATCCCATCGATGTCGTGCTGCACGTCTCCTTACACGACGAACTTCATCCTCTGGCAATCTCACGCTGCCATTGGACTTCAACCATCTGAGGCACCATGCATCGTCATGCACATCTCGATGCTTGTCACGGTCGGCCTGCTGTTCAGCCACACTGGCCATCAAGTCCGCGAATCTGGTGGTACACGCCAACCTGGGGAGTCTCATCTCCGCATCTTTGCCAGGCGGACTCCATGCAGGCACGTCAGCGCGCGCTGCTGGAGTTGCGCCCTCCTTCACGAAGTGGCTCTCGTGCCTCTGGCGATACTGCTCGATGGCGTAGAGCTGCCACTCCTTCTTCTTCTTCTTCTTGGTTCCAGCCTTCTGCCGCTGGGCCCCAATTGCCAATTCCTTCTGCACCTTTCTGCCCTTGTGAGCACATTATCTGCAGCTTCTCTTCCCACTCACGGTGGCTCATGGTCTTCGCCACCTGCTGAGTATATGCGTTCGAATTCTCAACCCATTCCGCCAGCAAAGCTTGTCTCTGCTGAAGGTCCGACCTCGCGTGGTCTGCCCAGTTGTTGTCTACAGCGATCGGCTGTCCTGGGGAATTCTCCGCCACTGGGGACTCCTCGCTGTGAGGAAGCCCCTTCCTGCTTGCTTCTGCGACTGCCATCAGCAGTTCCATAGCCCTGCGATCCATGGCCAGGCCCAGAATGCTCGCCAATTCTACGTCATTCAGGCCATCGGCCATGCGTAGCTCACTTGCGCTGTAGCCCATGGCTCGCGCCTTCTCGTCGAGGTTCACTTCTCGGGATTCTTCCTCGGTGTCCTCATCGTCATGGTTGCGCACCACGGTGCCCATCCTTGCTCTTCTGAATGCTCTAGACCCTTGCGTCGCCATGATGGTGGGAAGAGCCCTTAGCGGTTCTCCCACAACGTTCACCACGTAGTGAGGCGCGCGGTCTGTTCTTATTACTGGTCTGGGCTGCCAGCCCTTGCATAGGATTGACGATACAACTCGTCCTTCTGGTCTCGCTACCTTGCTCATCACGGAGCGAAACTGATGGATCTGGAACAGGTTGCTTCAGTACGGTCGCAATCGATGTGCGTAAGCGCCTGCTTGTGCTGCATCAAAGGACACTGGTCGGCCAATGACGCTGGCAATGTACGGGAACACCTCGTCCCTGATCTTGGTCCGGGGTCTGTGCGACAATGGGGACACGTTCTCCAGGATGTATCCTGGGGGCCTCTGCTGCTGTAGCTGCTGCAGCGTGGACAGAAGCCGAACCACTTCATAAAATAATTTGCTGTGCCTGCCATCCAGGCCTGTAAGCGTTCCAGCAGGGGAGAGATCCTGGCATGGAAACCCACACACCATGACCCACTGGCGTCCTTGAAGAGCTCCTGCCCGTATGAAATCGGCGCTCGTCGTGTCGTGCAGATCTTGGGGTAAGGCCCCAAATTCTATTGCACTGGGTGAGATGAGGTCAGGATATCGTCGCAGCAACGCCGTGCACCTGGCTCTGGCCACTGTCTGACTGCTCGGTGATATGTCCTGATACAGGTACCGATCCACCTTCATGCCATTGCGGAGCAACATCTCCAGGCCAGCACAGAGGCCTCCACATGGCTCATAGCACACCACGCCTTCCTCTCGAGCTTGCGAGAAGAACTGCCTGCCCAGCACCCTGGTGTCCACCTTCTCGGGCTTCAAGATGCGTTCGCCTTCAAAGTACTCATTGCTGTATACAGCGGGGCTTCCTTCGCCATGCGTGCCTCGTGTAGGTCGCACCAGGCTCAGCGCTTTCCAAGCCGCCCTCGCTAGCCTCCCAGAGTCGGTCACCAGCTCGGGTAGGTCTGTGTCGAACATGTCCCCATGATTGCACTCCAATTCCTCCTGGTGGTGCAAATCGAATAAACGATGCACTGGTCCCGTGCCCAGCTGCTCCACGGCAGCCCTCTTGCAGTAGTTGGCAACCTGCACCTCTGGCGTGGCCTCTTCCCCTGGGGAAACATCCCCAGCCAGCATAAAGCACAGGTAGTCGCAGAAGTCCTTCGTGCAAACTTCCCCCACGCCTGCGTGAAGCGCAGTCACCTTTTCCCTCTCATGCCTTGCCCCAGTCTCGTCTGTCGTAGACGGTAGCGGGTAACGAGACGGCACGTCAGCGTTGCTGTTCTTGGCTCCTGGGCGATACTGCACCGTGAAGTCGAACTCCTGCAAGCTGATTGCCCAGCGCAGGTGCTGTCCCTGAAGATCAGCCTTCTCCATCAAGGTAGTGAGCGGTGAGTGGTCAGTAACCAGCGTGAAGTGAACGCCATGTAAGTACTACCTCAGCGTGCGCACTGGCCACACCACTGCAAGCATCTCACCTTTGAAGCTGGCGTACTGCCTCTCTGTCTTGCTCAAGGATCGACTGATTGCCATGCAGATGTACTCCTTCCCATCGTCATCCTTCTGGCCCAGCACTGCGTCAATGCCATAGGTGCTCCAATCGGTGTACAATATGAGGGGTCTGTCGTAATCGATAGGCCTCAGACATCTCCCAGAGCAGAGCGAGTCCTTCAGGTCCTGAAGCGCTTGATCTTGGTCCTTCCCCCAAGCTCCCTTGATATCGGTAATCTCTTTCTTGAGCAGGTCGTTGAGAGGGCGGGCCATCTCAGAGTAATTCGGCCCCCCTGGCTCACCCACCAAGCCCTTATAGTAATTCATCATGCCCAAGATGGAACGAAGCCCAGTCTTGTCCTGCGGCCTCGGAAGCTCCTGGATGGCCTTACAATTCGCTTCCTGTGCGCCAATGGAGTTATGCCCAATGCGGTAACCCAGAAAGTCCACCGTAGCTGCACCAAAGGTGCTCTTGCCTGCGTGCAGTCTTATGCCAGCGTCCCCCAACGTGCGCAACACGTCCTCAACGTCCTTCAGATGTTGCTCAGGCGTCAGCTTTCAAAACTGACGAGGTTACGAGGTTACGAGGACCCGAGTTTTTCAAAACTATACGTAGTTTAATATTGCCACCACTGTGAAGGACCCATGAATACAATCAGTTAAAACGGCCTTAAATTTTGTATGATTTTATTGTATACGTTTCTCGAAAAAAGTATTTTGTGACACACCCTTGATATTTTTTTTCAGTTTGAGTATTTTATGACTTTCCTAGGTGAAAGGTACCACTTGTTTAAGGCAAACCGATGCCTGCACCATCAAGACTCTTAGTTACAACATACTAACAATGGACAAACCAAGTTTGGTAATTTCTGCACCTCAATACTAACGCAGCAAAGCTGCCCCTTTGGTAGTGAGTTTCAGGTAGAAATATTTGTTTATGAAATAGTGAGTAAAAACCATGTAGTAATAATTGTTCATAAAATAGGGAGTAAAAATTAGGCAGAAATAATTGTTTGCAAAATAGTGAGTAAAAAAGTTGCTCTTCTTTCCGCTCTACAAATCGTTGAGAGACTTAGAAAAAATAGCGAGTTTGAAGAGCGAAAAGAAGAGCAACCTTTTTACTCGCTATTTTATAAACAAATATATCTGCATGAATCGGGGAGAAATAATTGTTTATAAATGGTGAGTTTCAGGTAGGAATATTTGTTTATAAAATAGTGAGTAAAAATCATGTAGTAATAATTGTTCATAAAATAGGGAGTAAAAATTAGGTAGAAATAATTGTTTACAAAACAGTGAGTAAAAAAGTTGCTCTTCTTTCCGCTCTACAAATCGTTGAGAGACTTAGAAAAAATAGCGAGTTTGAAGAGCGAAAAGAAGAGCAACCTTTTTACTCGCTATTTTATAAACAAATATTTCTACATGAATCGGGGAGAAATAATTGTTTATAAATGGTGAGTTTCAGGTAGGAATATTTGTTTATAAAATAGTGAGTAAAAATCATGTAGTAATAATTGTTCATAAAATAGGAGTAAAAATTAGGTAGAAATAATTGTTTACAAAACAGTGAGTAAAAAAGTTGCTCTTCTTAAGTCTCTCAACTGCAAAGGCAAAGAAGTGCTTATTCTCGAGGAAAGCACGCATACTTTTTTGTGTCTGGCATTAATGTCAAAACTCAGCAAAAGCAGCGATCATTCTAGGAAAAAGAGTTGATCCCGCCTGTTTTGACATTAATGTCAAAACTCAGCAAAAGCAGCAATAATGCTAGGAAAAAGAGTTGATCCGGCCTGTTTTGACATTAATGTCAAAACTCAGCAAAAGCAGCAATAATGCTAGGAAAAAGAGTTGATCCGGCCCGTTTTGACATTAATGTCAAAACTCAGCAAAAGCAGCAATAATGCTAGGAAAAAGAGTTGATCCGGCCCGTTTTGACATTAATGTCAAAACTCAGCAAAAGCAGCAATAATGCTAGGAAAAAGAGTTGATCCCGCCTGTTTTGACATTAATGTCAAAACTCCGACGCAGAATCAGCAAAAATGCTAGGAATAAGAGTTGATCCCGCCTGTTTTGACATTAATGTCATATGTCAAAACTCAGCAAAAGCAGCAATAATGCTAGGAAAAAGAGTTGATCCGGCCTGTTTTGACATTAATGTCAAAACTCAGCAAAAGCAGCAATAATGCTAGGAAAAAGAGTTGATCCCGCCTGTTTTGACATTAATGTCAAAACTCAGCAAAAACAGCAATAATAAGAGGAAAAAGAGTTGATCCCGCCTGTTTTGACATTAATGTCAAAACTCAGCAAAAGCAGCAATAATGCTAGGAAAAAGAGATGATCCCGCCTGTTTTGACATTAATGTCAAAACTCAGACTTCTGACATTAATGTTAAAACATTCGCTCCAAAGATCTTTGCGAAAGCTTTGTCTTCTTTTCAATGCTTTCAGAGTTTGCATTTGCGCAAAGATCTCTGCTTCAAAGATCTTCGCGCAAGCTCAACCCCTCTTTAATTTGTAAAGAAATATTTGCGCAAAGTCGAGTTAGCTCCAAAGATCTTTGCGCAAGCATGTCTGCTTTTCAACGTTTGAGTTGGCAAATTTGCGCAAAGATCTTTGCTTCAGAGATCTTAGCGCAAGCTCGAACACTCTTTAATTTGTAAAGAAATATTTGCGCAAAGTCGAGTTAGCTCCAAAGATCTTTGCGCAAGCTTCGTCTGCTTTTCAACGTTTGAGTTAGCAAATTTGCGCAAAGATCTTTGCTTCAAAGATCTTAGCGCAAGCTCTGAGAACTACTCTTTAATTTGTAAAGAAAACTTTGCGCAAGCTCCGTGTACTCATTAATTGCTAAAGTAAACTTTGCGCAAAGTCGAGTTAGCTTCAAGATCTTTGCGCCAGCTTCAAATGCTTTTTAATAATGTTTAAGGTAATATTTGCGCAAAGATCTTTGCTTCAAAGATCTTTGCGCAAGCTCGAACTACTCTTTAATTTGTAAAGAAATCTTTGCGTAAGCTCCGTGTACTCATTAATTGCTAAAGTAAACTTTGCGCAAAGTCTAGTTAGCTTCAAGATCTTTGCGCCAGCTTCAAATGCTTTTTAATAATGTTTAAGGTAATATTTGCGCAAAGATCTTTGCTTCAAAGATCTTAGCGCAAGCTCGAACTACTCTTTAAGATGTAAAGAAATCTTTGCGCAAGCTCCGTGTACTCATTAATTGCTAAAGTAAACTTTGCGCAAAGTCGAGTTACTAGCTTCAAGATCTTTGCGCCAGCTTCAAATGCTTTTTAATGTTTAAGGTTATATTTGCGCAAAGATCTTTGGACCAAGATCTGTGCTTCAAAGATCTTTACGTAAAAACATTACCGGAATATCCTAGTTCACTAGATATCAGAGGGTCCCGAACTGTGTGGATAAACTCTCATAAGATAATAAACCCTAAGCTAGATATACCCGGAACGGTCTCACAACGGTCTCGGATACTAGCCTACCTGTGACACAGCGTGTGTCACAGCACGAACCTATAGATCAGTCAGCGGTCCAGTGTTGGTCCTAGGGGTCTGTCATAGGGGCCTGCACCGGGACTCCCAGTCAGGGCTGCCTATACAGATTCCAGCACACCACCCCAGCACTGTGGGTGGTGACTGTCTAGGAGAGTCAGAATGTTAAGATAAGTTAGGGTAGGAGCTAGGGTGACAAACCTAACTGCTAATTCAACTGTGCAATTCTGATACACAAATTGAAACCCTCTAGCCGGCACAAGTGCAGAAACACACAGGCATAAGGTCCTGCTAAACTACTGAAAGGCACGGCGCCAGCAAGTCAGATTAACGGATATAAGGAGTCAAAGTAAAAGCCAATTGAAGACCATGTTGAGGTCAAAGCACATCTCAGCACACCACCAGAAGGTGGTGCACTGCCAGAACCAGGAATAAAACTACTCGGGGTCAAAGATCAGAGGAGCACCGTCACCACATTGATCACCGCAGCAGCCCGCAGCACTGCCCTCCAGCGGGTCAGGCGGCAGTAGCACTGCCGCAGCACCCAGGGAGTGCAGCACCGCATCCAGTGTGACGGGGTCCAGCTCGGAGATACCAGAGTAGATGCACAAGTCCCCCCTGCACAGCACAGGCTGCGGAGCAGCCTGACCCGATACCTGCACAGATCCGACGTCATTGGCCGCCGTGTAGGCGGCGGTCCCCACTCCCATGATAGAAATCAAGAGAATAAAGGAGAGCATAAAAGGCATTCCCCACAAGCCAGCGTGGGCAGGGAATCCCCACGGAGGCCTTCCACAGCCGTAGCTGCGGGGAGCACCGGCATGCCAGTCACCCAGAGCACCACCAGAGCTAGGTGCCTGGGTCGCAGGTGTAGATGAGAGATTTGCCGAGACGTCTGAAGCCCGTGGCTTTACCGTGAATGTGCCGTCGGCAAGGTCTTCATAGTCGTCGGTGTTGTAACCCGTGAGATCAACCGTTTCGACGGCGGCGTGGTTCACGGTCTGAACGAACCCAGCGAACTCACCGTCCGCGTCCGCTGTGGTGGTCACCCGCGCCGATTGAAGTGGCGCGGGCTTCACATCTTCTCCCTGCGAGACAGGCATAGCAGGGGCCGGCACGGCGGATGCCGATGCCGCCGCACCACCTGCCGGAACCTGCTCCTCCGGTGTGGCCACCGCTGCGGCGGGTACCGCACACCAGAGCCGAAGCCTCCTGCCGATGCCGGCAGGAGGCGGGAAAGATGCGTGAGTGTAATGCACCTGCGGGTTGGCCGCGGAGTGAACCTCCGCGGCAAGATCGTCGAGACGGCGGAGAATGTCATCTCCCTCGGAAGCCGGCTGCTGCTCCACGGTGAAGCCGTAGGCGGACACGTCGATGCCGCCCACCGCTCCCGCACAAAGCACCGCGGGTGGCCCGTACTCGGCCGCCGCACGTGCAAAGGACTCCGCCCCGTCGTCTGCCGCCTGCTGGAACAATGCACACATGGCGAGCGCGTGCACCCCCTCTGCGTCCTCCTCGTCGATGGGAACGCAGAATGCCGCGGCAGAGGTGGGCGGGTGTTGGCGCCCGCCCAACGGGCAGTCGCGGTAGAAGTGATACGCCTCACCTTTGCCCGCCTTCTTGCACCTACCGCAGAACGGCTTCGCCCGCTGATCGTCGCGGTCGAATCCCACCGGTGGGGCCTTGTGGGTCCCCACACGGAATCCTCGCGGCTGCTGCCCCCGCTGCTGTTGCTGCCGCTGCTGCACCCGCTCCCGCTGTTGACGCACAACCGGAGCGGCTTCACCTTGCTGCCGCTGAACGAGCTCCTTGAGCTCCGTGATCTTCTGGAGAAGGGCGTCGTACTCGCTGCTGGAAAGGTGTGCGGAGACGCCATCCGCGCCCGAAGCCACCTTCCCCCCGCCCGTCTGTGCCCAAGCCTGGTAAATTTCCACAACCATGGAACGGAGCGAAACCAGTGACACATGAGCCAAGTCAGCGGTCATGGGATAGCGGACCTTCACCGCAGCGTAGAAGGTCGGGTCGAGTCGGGTGTAGAGGCTCAATTTCCTCGTGGCCTCGGTCGGCGTCCAGTCGGAAGCTCGGTTATCCCGCACCAAACGTTGTTCCTTAGCCAAGATCGGCTGCGGGTCAACGTTTGCGGGATAACGCAACGCGGCGTGCTCCTCCTGCTGCGACTCTCGTAGCGCCACCGGAACACAACCCTTGATGATGTCGACAAGGGCTCGCCTTCCATCTCGGTCAGTCGAAGAATCGGTACCAGTGAGCCAGACGTAGGCGTTGCTGTGCTTCTCCACCACGAGAGCCAGAACGTCGTACAAGAGGCCATTCACTTTGTTGACCACTGGAGCCAGAGGGTCGTCGAGGTCAAAGGCACACAGTTCCAGCCCGGCCGACTGAAACTCCGTACGCAGCTGCACCACCAGGTCGGACAGAAGGCCAGCGTCGTCCGTACCGCGAAAATGATGTTTCTTGTCACCAAGAATATCCTCACGGATACTCTTGGCCCAAGCCCGATGGAGTCGCGCTTTGTAGATCTCGTCGACGAGCTTGGACTGCTCCTGCAGGTAACGCCTGACGGCCACGTCCTCGTCTACGTTTGATGCAGGGTTGGGGGTAGGAACAAAAGGCGTAGCCGCTGTCGGTGTGTTCCGCACCCCGTCGATCAACCTCAAAGAGGCATCGATGTCACTGTCCCTCGTGAGGGACTTCTTGGATCTTGTCGTCATTCCCATCTCTAGAAACGCCTGAGGGGAGGCGGTACGCTGTAACACGTTTGGGTAGGGTCGCGGAGAAAATGTGACGTCACAGACACGGAAAGAGCGGTCGGGCCATGCTAGCGAGGGGCGAAGGAAGATGTCGTCGAAGTCAAAGGTGCCAAGGTCACCAGCCCAAAATACGGCAGCAGGCAGGATCAGAGCGAGCAGAAAACCGTGAATAATGAACATTGCGACGACGAAACCCAATCCAAGCCGGCACCCCATAGCTGCGGCTCAAAGTCGCTCACCGCAAGCCGCTCATCTCATAATTCCCACAAATGCCCAAACGCGCAAACGCGCACCACCTCTCCGAGCGGCCGTTTAGCCAATCATGGCCAAACTAGCAAGTGGAATAAAGCGTGGATGGGGCCACGACCTACCGGAATATCCTAGTTCACTAGATATCAGAGGGTCCCGAACTGTGTGGATAAACTCTCATAAGATAATAAACCCTAAGCTAGATATACCCGGAACGGTCTCGCAACGGTCTCGGATACTAGCCTACCTGTGACACAGCGTGTGTCACAGCACGAACCTATAGATCAGTCAGCGGTCCAGTGTTGGTCCTAGGGGTCTGTCATAGGGGCCTGCACCGGGACTCCCAGTCAGGGCTGCCTATACAGATTCCAGCAAACATCATACGAAAAAATACCGTTGTATTTTACCGACACTCAAACTCTCAAAGCGCGTGTTTTTAACGCGTGTTTTTTAAAACACGGTGGACATGGCGGTGAAAGGTCGCACACACGTGGATTTGATGAAGGGCATCCGTGTAACCCTGCAAGAGAAGTACGGCGTTCTCTACCAGCTGTACAAGTATTCTCTGGTGCAGGAGTTCATTGACATCAAACCGGGTACCGACGAGACGCACGGTCACTGGTTGGCGACGGGACTCGTTGCCAACATGTCAAAGTACGAGGGACATCTTGGCTTCACAATGCCGGACGTCACCAAGTTTCCTCGCCGGTTCTCCGTTCACGACGAGGAGAAGGATGAGGACATCCTGAACGAGAAAGCAATCGCCGACCACATGCGGGATGTAGAAGATTGGTGGCCTGTCATGGAGCATCTTGATGCTAAAGCCCAGCTGGCGGTGAAGACCAAGGCCTTCTCGAAGCACCAAGTCACCTCGGAATTCCACAACAAGTACGCTTCGCAGTGGCACATTGCGAACTTCAGACAAAAAACGTTTGACCTGTGCGTTAAAGTCATGAACGCGTACTCGAACTCGGAGCTGAAAGGCATGGTCAAGATCACGGAGACCAAGTCCAAAAAGCGCAAATCCACCAGCTCCACAGCCGAAGCCGGACCTGCCAAGAAGAAGGGCTACAAAGGCGTGTCAAACCGTCAGGTGGACACGGAGATGGTGGATCGAAGCAAGGCGGTGGCGGTGGACAAAGCGGGGGCCGGCATTCTTCAGGAGGAGATGGCAGCCCGACAAGCCCCCCATGGCGATGACTCTGGATTGCCCTTCAAGGCTTTGCTGGGGACCTGGAGTACAACAAGGTCGACCAGTTCCTGAACGAGATCTTGAACAAAGAGATGACGCTCAATGAGGGTCAAGCCGTCATCTCCCAGTTCAAGAAGGAGCGGCAGGTGCAGAAGTTCTTGGTGTCGGCGACTGGGGTGGAAACTTGGGAGGAGGTGAAGACTGCGCTCACTCCGTACTGGACCTCGCAGGAGAAAATCGAAGGACTTATCGGTTGCTTGTCGGTTCAGAAAGGAGGCGCACGTCGCGGTGCAGTGGCGGTCCCGTTGCAGATCATTCGATACGTCGAAAACGCCAAAGAGCACATCAATCAGTCGAACCAGCCGGACAACCTGAGCCGATTGAACCTGCAGTCGGTCACCGTGAAGGTGGACAAAAAGCTGTCGTTGCCGGTACCGGTCGCGGGCGAGGAGGGGGCCCTTTCGCAAAAAAATCTCGCGGAGGACGAGCCCACTCACGAGTCGGTCACCATCAAGCCGCAGTGGAAGGTGATGCAGGGTGACATCCTGAAGGGCAGCCTGAAGGGCATCCCCAAACTCAACTACACCGGTTGCATCCTGGATTGCGTGTACGGCATGGACAAGGAGAAGAGTCCAAAGGCGTTCACGAAGGAGGGGTTGCAGAGGATCCTCGAAGACTTCAACTCCAAGACCACCGCCCCTGCGTGGACTATCTCCATTTTTTGTGGATTTGCCCAGCAAAACGATTTCTTGGAGGTCATCGATGGCTTCTGTTCGGGGCGTGCTGAGCGCTTCTTCTGGAAGAAGGAGAACTGCCACATGAATCCCAACAAGAAGGTTCGCTACAACAACGTCGAGGTGGGGGTGACTGGCTTCCACATGCAGGCCAAGGAGGCGGATCCGGAGATCGAGGCAGTGAACCGCCCCGACTGGATGTGCGCCTTCGACCTCAGCAGTAAACAGGCGGAGAAGGTCACCCGGGCGAACTTGCTCCAGGGCTTCCCCGTTGTGCTGCAGATTTTCAAGCGCGACGGGAAAACGGTGAACCCGCACCAAAAGCCCCAGGCGCTCCTGCAGGAGTTGATCTAGACCCACATGATGGGAGAGGACCTCACGGCGTGCGGTGACGACCTGCACCCAAAAAACTGGATCCTGGATGCTTGCTGCGGTTCGGGGTCCACAGCCATGGCGGCTTTGCGTTCTGGCATGAACGTGATCGCCTTCGACAACGACGCGTACATGGTCTCCAGCACCAACATGCGCCTGAATAACTTCGAGCAGGAGCATGCTGGCGCCACCGAGACGATCACCAACACGCAGGCCGCGAAAGCGGATGAAGAGCCTGATAGCTCGGAATCCGCACCCGTAGCAGAATAAACATCGTGACATGTGTGCCTCAAAACAGCGATAGTGATCAATATACCTGTACTAGATTTGACTTTTAGCTAGGTTTGAACCGAAATGGTGTTGTATGCCGCAATAAGAAGCTTCAATAGAGGCATTTGTCGACCGCCATGACTATTAATAACAGTTATGCCTCGACCAACTTACATGTACACTGCTCGCGTAAAAAGTGCAATAATGAATAGTTCATACGCGTATGCATATTATGGTGTTTTTTTCGACGCACAATGTACTTGTCAAATGTGTCGCCTATATATATGCCTTATATCATCTTAAAACTCACCAAATCCGGATTTTTTTGAAATTCCCAAATTCAAAAAAATGATACGTGATAATGTCATTTTCTGCGAATAGTGTGTTACTGGCTGCAGTCTGGTGGTGTCTGGTGGTGTCTGGTGGTGCTTGTGCACCAGTCACCAACAAGTCGTTTGCCAACTTCGCAGCCAGCAGCAAGAATTTTGACCTCAACAAGATCATCTCGCCATCTATCGCAACTTCCCCCCTTGCACCACTCCGCCAACGCTTGTTGGTGCATGGTGGTGCCACGCCTTTTACTCTGCTGGCACCTATTGCGCGCAGAGGCGCGTCTTGCCGCCTCCCCTCTCCGCGAATTCCGCATCTCGCCTCCCGCCTTGCCTACATCACCGCCTGGGACGCATTCGCTCTGGTGGTGCCAGGCCGTTTTTGGCTATGGCACCGCAAGGGCATTGGTTGACACCCCGCACCATTGTCGTTGGCGTTGGTCCTACACCATCGAGAGCAACGCCGCCGTCGGTCCGGATTGGCAAGACATTAGAATCTTGCAGCCTGCCGGCCTGTTAGCTATTAGAATGTGAGGGCAGCGCCCTGTACACAATTGTGCTGCTAATTGGGCTGGAAAAGGCCCCTTAGGCCTTCACAATCTATTAACTTTGGGTTAGGTTTAGGGAGCATGCATCTTGACATGGCCACTCACACCTTCGGGGTGAGGTGGTGTCATGGGGATTGGACTTTCCCCACTGTATGGGGGAGTCCAGGTATCCCCTAGTTCACCCCCTGCCCTGAGTCACCCTGCCATTCTGCATTCTTCATCCTCTCATCTGTCACCGCTCCGACCGTTCCACACAGCATCCCATAAAACACCTTAGTATTCTATTTTATGCAGTCTTAGTTCGACCGGACCTCCGCGAGGTTTTCTGTGTTTCAGAGTTTAGCAATACATTACTATCATATATATATTGCTGTTCTCGTCAAGCTCAGCCTTGCGCTTCTCAATCTCGGCCTTCACGACCTGTGTCTGCACTTCTAGTGCAGACAACTTGGCCTCCCCCTGGAGCTGCACAGACGCCTCCTGCGTGGGTTGCTCTAAGCGCATCCCCTGAGGTTCCTGGGGGATGAGCGGCTGCTGCTGCGGGATCAGGAATCCTTGCTGCTGCTGCTGCTGCTGCTGCTGCTGCTGCTGCTGCTGCTGCTGCGGCGGCGGCGGCTCCTGCTCTTGCAAATGCCGCGGCTGTTGCTGCTGCATGTGCTGCTGTCGCTGCTGGGGCGCCTGCTGCGAAAAGTGGCTCGCCATGAACGATATTGGCGTCGTCCCACCTGTCACGAACTGGCCCAATTCTTGCAAGCCAGCCGCCGCTGACATGATTTGCGACCCCTGCAAGGGGGTTGGCTCCATATTAGCGAACAGGGCCTGAGGCAAAGGGGACCCTGAGGTTCCCCCGCTGGAGAATGAAGGCAGCCTGCAGGTCATCGAACTGCATGTCAATCTCCTCAGCGCCCTCCTCCTCCCTGTCCGCTGACGGCTCCTCCCCACCTCGACTAACCCCGCTTCGGAGTTGATTGGGGAAGTGGGAAGGCGGAGGAGAAGCCTTCCTCTTCATCGGCCCCCCGCTCTTCCCCTTGCCCGCCTTCCCCTTGCCCGCTGCGGCATTCGCCTTCTGTTGCACAGAATTTCCCCCCGCTGGTTTTCGCACTGGGCCGCGTGCTTGGGGCAGCAGCAGCAGCAGACTTAGCCTGTCTTCCACCACGAGTGTTGGGAGCGGTGGAAGGGGCTGCGGCTGGGGCGGCTGGGGCGGCTGGGGCGGCTGGGGCGGATGTGGCGGAGGCAACGTAGAACAAGGCCTTGAGCCCCCCTTCAAAGAAGTCCCCCACGCCCCACCTTCCGGATCGCGCTGTGACTCGTCAGCTTGTCGATCCTTCCCGCCCGTGCCGCCACCTTGAAGGCCTCCTCCAGCCAGCTGGGTAGCTCGAGCCGCCTTTCGTACTCGGCGGTCTTGGCGGAGTCGTTCAGCTTGGCCCTGGCGTTCAACTTGCTGAGGGTGAACAAAGTCACCCTCCGCGCCGATGCCTGCCCCGCCGGCACGTCCCCCACGATTGGCCAAGGCCCGTAGACCCACATCACCAGACCGGGTCCGGGAAAGATCGGGCTACACTCCACCACCCTCTCCCCCTTGGTCTGCCTCGGACGAAGAGGAGTTCGGCCCCCCCTGCAGACGGTGGCCCTATGTGGACCCACCCTAGCCTCCTTCCTCAGAACCCTCCACCGGTTGACACCACACCTGCAGCCCCAGGACCCTATCCACCCCAGCAGCTGCCACCACCCCCAAACCAGCAGCTGCCACCGTTCTCAGCTCAGATGCCACAGCCTTCACAGCAACAGCCCACGGAGCCCCAGCAGCTATGAGAGATCCCCCCTTCTCACCAGCAGCTGTTCGAGACACTCCTCTCACTTACACCTCAGCAGCCACCTCAGCTTTTACCTCCGGTTCCACCTCAGCAGTTCCAACAGTTACCTCCAGTGCCATCTCAGCACCCATTCCGACACTTACCTCCAGAGCCATTTCAGCAACCGTTCCAACAGCCACAGGAACTACTGCGGGCAGACCTGCAGCAATGCCCCCCCCCCTACCGTCTCAGAACCCCTCCACAATAGACACACAGCCAGAACCTGCGTGTGTCTTAAGCTTAGGGATCACCTCCACAACACACGGAACTGCCACCACCATCACCACCATCACCACCACACTCTCCTCACCAATCCCAACAGCACCCAGAGGACACCTCACAGTCTAACCCTTCCAGAGGTACCCACTCCCTACGGTCCTGGAAAACGTTAGCATGCTGCTAACGACATACTAAAGACATGCTAAAGACATGCTACGACATGCTAACGCCAGATATGTGTTAGCATGTGTGTTAACGGCATGCTAAAGCCCCACAGGCCTGTTAGCATGTCCATGCTAAAGACATGCTAACGCCACTGAGCCTTAAGTATGTGTTCGCGCCAACTGGAGGGGGAGTGAGTGGTGAGGCTTGTGGGGGTGCGTAGATCACCAGGAACATGGTATATGGTGATTAGAAGGGCAGGGGAAGGATATGCCACGGAGTATGATGCGATTCGGGTCAGTTGGTAAGCGAGAGTAATTCCTCGGAAAGGTAGGAACGCGTTAGCATGTGATTAGTATGTCGTTAGCATGCCGATAGCACGTATGCGTTAGCATGTGTTTATCACACATTTAGCATGCTACAGACATGCTAACGCCACTGAGCCTTAAGTATGTGTTGTAGGGATGGCGCGCTCATCCTAATTGCCGCGTTGGCACAGGCTAGCTAATGCAAAACAATCGGCTGGCATATGCCAGCGCGCGGCAAGCTGGTGCCATGAGGGGACCTTGTTAGTTGGCACTGCCTAGCCTGTGCCAAAATCGGCTGGCATATGCCAGCGGCTCGCTGGTGCCGTACCATATATACGTATCACCTGTCATGTCATCGCAGGTGCATGCTCGACTTCAGTGACCGAACATATTGCTGCACCCATGTGACATCACTGTTAAGGTAGTGTAAGCTTAGCCAGCTCTCATCACCATCCGTCTTCGTACGGTAACGGGATACGGTTTCGTGGGCCTCTGCGTGGTTATACAGTCGGTGATGGTTATACTGTAGCATACGCGTTTCTCAGTGTAGGTGGATGGGCCCGCCTACTCGCTTCCACTGTGAGCGACTATTGCCAAGTGACGACTGCTACCACGTGGTTCTTCTCAAATTATTTGAAGCCCTTCACGGTAAGTACTTATTCGAGAAACCCCATACCATCAATGATATTAAATGGGACGTACCACATCAAGACTGGCCCACCAATTGCCAATGCCACCAGTGATGAATATTTTTCCCAGACCCGCCAGGCAAACCCAGAAGATGCCTATGTATAGCCATTCGATCAGAACACGATGGATAACGTGCCAGTTCATCAAGATGGCTCCGCACGAAGTACTTTCACGTGGTGGTAACTAGGCAAGCGTTTTCAAAGAAAAAAGAAAAAAGAAAAAGAGACACCCTTGGACAGGGTGTGGGGCTTTGTGAGTCCCCTTGACTCTTACTTCTTTTTTCCTTAGTCTGGTTCCTTGTCTACTTTTTTCCTATATAGTCTGTTGAGGCTTACTGCATATCCTGTAGCTAGGTCGTGTATTTTCTTGAGTAGGTGTAGGGCTTCCTGTTTATCAAATCCTAAATGTTTGGTCAGTATTTTCTCCGTGTGCTCATATATCGTTCCCGTGTTGCCGAATACCATCACGTGTAGCGTCACTTTGTACCCATATAGTTCCAGTAGCTTTACCAGCGGTGTGTATTTTGTGTACTTTGTCTTTAGTGCTTCTTCCCAGCTCATTTCGTCTGTGTACGTTACCTCTATCAGGTGTATGTGACCCGCTTCTGCCATTGCCTTTTGGTGTGTGTACCCAGGCTGCTCGTTCCCCTTCTCAGTTCCCTCCAGCATCACTATGTCCACATAGTGTGGTATGGTGTCCTTTCCGTGCTCTGGTGCTGGTGTGTTTCGTCCGTCCAGTCTGCATTGCCCCCTTGTGAGCAGGAAGTCTTCTATTGGTCTCCCATTGTTCATTCCCTTCCCTTTTTTCCCCGCATGTGTTCTTATTACACATCCTCCTTTCCTGCCTTTGCTAATTGCCTTTGCTATCATTTTGGTGGTCTCATCCGACCTGCTTATTACCATGTTCTTTATTTCCCTTTCTGTGCATCCTCCTAGCACATGAGCTGTGCGTATGAAGCCTCCCGCGTTTACTTGCCTGGGCATCCCGCAGCATTTGCATTTTTGCGCCCTTCCCCCTCCTTGCTGTTTCTTGTACGGTCCTGCCGGTAGCTTGTTTGCCCGGCATCTTAGCAGGACTGTCACATCATGCTCGTTTAGGTATTCTGTTCCTTTTTTCCAGTATTCATTAGAGAGCTTGTGCATGGCTTTATCACCTTTCAGGTGCTGCATGTACTTTTCTGGCTTTTCTCTTGTTGCTGTCAGTATTTTTTCTATCGAGTTCCTCCTCCATTCCCTCTCTTGGTATGCTTCCTTTTGCGCTGCTTCCTGCTGTTGTACCATTTCTTGGAGTGCTCTCCATTCTTCCTGTGCTTCCTCCTGTTGTTGGGCCATTTCGCTGAGCTCGGCTGCAGTGTCCTGCTGTGTTGTCATGCCCTTGTTCTGTGCTTCCGGTAGCTTTAGTTCCTGTGTTGGCCCTCTTGCAGCTTCTCCTTGAACTTCTCTTTGCCCTTCAACTTCCCGTAGGGCTGGTTGGTCGGGTTCTGTCTGGCTTCGGGTTCTTCTTCGTTTTTGTCTTTTTCCTTGTCCTAATGCCTCCTCCTTCAGTATTGTTCTTGTCTCCTCTGCCTCGTCCTTACTCAATCCTACTTCTCGTGTGTTCTCTTGCCCGTGCCCCCTCTTTTGTTTGGCTTGTTGCACTGTTTGCACTTGCTGCTCCTGTATTAGTGCCTCCTCCCCTTGCCGTTCCATCCACTGGAGTTCCAGTTCCTCTTCCTGCTCCTGTTGCCATTCTGGTTCGTCTGGCCAGGTGTCTGCCCATGCTTCTACTATTTCTATTTCTGTAGGCTCCCGACTTTTCTGTGCATACTCTGCCTCCATCCTCTCAATGCGTTGTCTTTTGGTCTCCCATTTTTCGGGCCCAGTTTCTAGTTTCCTTTTTAGTCTTTGTATTATGTTTGTTTCTCCCGTCATTTTTGCCTCCCTTACCTTTTTTGTTACATGGTTGAGTATTGCTTGGTGTCCTTCCAGTTGTCTACCTGTGGCCTCACATATTGCCAGTAGCATCATTGTATCTGTGTTGTCGTGGTTAAGGCTGTATTCCCCCTCTTCACAGGCCTTTTTTGCCACCTCGTCCGCCATTTCATTCCCATGTATTCCAACATGCGCTTTAACCTTGTATAGGGCCACCTTTGTTCCCTCCAAGTTTAGCATTTGTATCTGCTTCAGTGTTTTCCACAGTATGTCCCTGTGTACATGCCTTTCCAGCATGTGCGGCCTTCTCTTCATGTTTTGTATTTGGTATAGTGAGGTTAGACTGTCCGTACATATGCTGACTTTTTCCTTTCCCGAGTTTGAGTCTAGTGTTAGTGCCATATATATGGCAGTGAGCTCCGCCCTGTTAACAGTTTGGCAGCGTCTTGTCCATCTCTGCATGTGGCTCGCCGCCCGTCCCCCTCTTGGGTCCCAGACTCCTGCCGCCGTTACTTCCTCGACTTCCCCGTTTTCCTTTTTGACTTTCCTTTGGCTGCCATCTGTGTAGACCATATCGTTTTTGTTATGCCTCCTGTGGGGCTCTGGGTATCCCTTTCCGTGGTTGTCCCACCTGCTTTCTGGTGGTAATTCGGCTTTCTCTATTTCACCCCTTTCCCATTGTAGCCATTGGTCCCTGTTTATATCTTCTTCTGTTGTGTCTGGGCCCGTAAACTGTAGTGCCCACCTTCTTAGGGCGTCCCTGTTTATTTCCTCTCTGCTCCATGTGGTGTTGGCTCTTAGTACGTCCATAGTCGTTGGCCTCGGCCCCCTGTCCCCTCCTCTGTGTTCCCCTTCTTTTTTCCTATCTTCCATCCAGCGGTCAATTATTTCCTCTGTGTGGTTTTCCAGGTGTTCGCTTGGCATTGCTTGCATGACCGGTAGTTCATGGTTTGTCCATGGCGCTGGGTCTATGACGCAATCCTTCTCCCATTCTGTAATTGACGTGGGTCGCCTGTCTGCATCTCTGAGGGTAAGAGGCCTGTGCATGTAGCATGCTCTGCCTATCGTCCTGACTTTGCTTTGCGGGCATTTGAGAAGGGCCTTGCTGAATATGTCGTGGGTTTTAAGTGCGTCCGGGCAGTATTTCCTCCATCCTGCCGCGTTCGCTACTATCAGTATTCTCATGTTCCAGTTGCATTGTTTGGGTTTTTGTAGGTTTCCTTGCATCCAGTGGTCAGGTGGCAGGAAGGTGAACTGCCCTTCCTTTATCTCAAGCAGCTCGTGTACCCTGTATCCCATGTGCTTGTTCAGCAGTTTTCTATACGGGCTTTTGGCATATGTGGGGTATATCCCTACCCCCAGGACGGGTTCTGCTGTTTTTGTGGAGTTAATTGCCTTTTTCAGTGCCTTATAGAGGTCCCCTGCTGTATACTCCGGGTTAAATTGGTATGACCCCAGTTTTTCCCATTGCTCCTCCCATGCCGATCCTACAGCCCCAAATACCGAGTCTCGTGGGTGGGAATAAAGCGTTTTCACCTCGGTAGACTTTATTGAATCATACTTTTGGAAAACATTCTGCTGTTATTTGATCTTCCGAACCCCGTGTAAGGCTCCAGTCAGGCCACCGTTCGTTAAAAGTAGCTGCATCACTGCAATTTGAGCGATTTTGCAATGAAAAACTACCCAACAATACTTACTTAGCGGGGTTAAGACCGAATGTGCGTGGTCGTAGTAGATTGTGTGGGCGACTACAGTTTGCAACAGGGCAAGCATGCTCGGATACAAGTTGCACGGGACAAGCTCGGATCCGCACGTTTCAATGCATGCGGCTTGTTATGCCGGGGGCGCATCAAGCAGACCTATCTTTACAATGAATTGATACTCGTGACTTTACACTTACCAAACCAGTATATCCGGACGCACAAAGGCTAAACCTGAGCCCCCGGCTAAACCTGAGCCACTCCTGTCAGCTTCTTTCTTAAAATGGTATTCATCGACGAAAGTTGCTCCTTATAGTCTTCAGAAATGATGTATGCGGTTCTTGCTATTAGCACCGCTTGATATACGCCCAAATAGATTCCCAACGGGTTGAAGACGTCATCACTGCCAGAAAACCCCTGCTTTGCTGCCATGACGAGCAAGGATTGCAGCTGAGCCAGCTGTATTCCCTCCCAAGCAATATCCCTCGGTATCCCCCGAATATGTCCAATGCGTATGCAACATTCTGAAAATCGCTTCTTATCATTATCGTGACTCGGTTGGCGAAAAGGCACAACATCTACTTTTACAGCAAACATTTGAGACTGCTGCCCAAAATCGCCCTTGAGCAACTCCCCAGAAGTCAACTCACTCCGAGTCGGGTAAGGCCTACGAATCAACGCTCCTTCTCAAGCATTGCACTGAAAATGTTGGCTATCGTTGATATCTGTAATCCCGCGGCAAATCAACGCTCCTTCTCAAGCATTGCACTGCAAATGTTGGCTATCGTTGATATCTGTAATCCCGCGGCCAATTGCGGTTTCAACATCTTCAACAGCTTCAAGGCGCGTGGGAGGATACATTAATCCGAAAGCTCTGCCATTTGAGCAGGATCAGAATCTGCGTGTTCTTTTCTCAGCAGGGAATTGCAGCTCCGTCAATCACAATGCTGTGGATCATGAAGCTCTCCGTGCCACTCCGGCAGAGAAGATTCGCATTGCGCGGCGAATGAGACAGCGCTCATGCTCGTCTGTAAACAGAAGATTCACACTGCGCTGTGAATACACGACCGGGGACGCCAACCTACCAAGAAGAAAATCTGGTAAAGGTTCGCAGTCTCGTCGATGAAGGGCTTGATGTAAGCGTTGATGCATATGACGTTGGCGGTGACAAGGATGGCGTAGAGCACAGGGATCGCCGGATCAATTTGCGACAAGGGCACAACCATCGATGTTTGAAACAATTTGAACAACATTTGGTACCCGGCAAATGCGCCGAGTCCTGGCCGATATATTTTGAGGTAAAGCCCTATTGTGCTCTGGACCCTTGGATGCATCATCATGGAATCCACCCCCATCTCGCCATTCTCGTCGATCTCAATCACCGGCGTCACAGTACGCTCCATGCCTCGGTGTATGACCACAATGTCCGGAGCGATCTCCTGCAACCACAGCAACCAGCACAGCGCCAGTCACCCATTCCCCATTGCCCCGCGACGCATCAGTGCTTCGGCGAGCAGGTGTCAACATGTGCTGCATGATTCAGGCGGCACCTGGGAAATACTTCAACCCGCTAGAAGCGCATATCGGCTTCCGGCTTCTGTCATGCCTCGAGATGACAGAAGGATGGCAAATCAGCTCAAAGATGATCTTCGAATGCAAGGCGAGGGTAAGGGCGAGGGTCTGGATAGGTTCAAGGTTGGGGATCCGCCTGGGGTTACGTTCAAAGGTCCATGTTTGATACCGCTTCCACCGAGGGACGTGGAATCACTGAGGGTTAGGCCGAAAACGTGTCGATATCTAACACATAACAAAATCGCATCCTGAATATGGAAAGCGTAATCAAAATGCATGGTTTTGGCTTAACAATTGGTGATTCCAGACCCCTCTCTGCCATATTTGCGTTATTCGGAGAGAGCGGTACCTTTTGGTCTTCACCGCATTCGTACGCGGTGAATGACCGCTTCGTCGACTTTCTCTCAAGCGTGCGCTGTTCCTGCACTGAGCTGGGATCCTGGTAGCGATAGAGCTTCTCTTCATGAATATAAAGAAACTCGCCGGTGGTGCTGCACTTCACCTTCCTGTATCTGCTCAGCACAAACCATCCCCAACGAAATCTCACCGGGTACTGTCCAGAAGTGTGCTGGAAGATCACCGGAAGAGCTCCGAAGCTCGGATAGCGTCGACAAAAGGAGGATGCGTCTGCGCAGAGCGCTCTATATATAAACAACGACACCACCAGGCAGTCTGCACGACCGGAGAAGAGTGGCAGAAGCGCCCATCCATCCTCATGTGTTACCCAACGCATCGGCCCGAGGGGCGGGATCGGCGCGAAGCCGGGTTGCAGCCAGTACCGGCGTAAAAACTCTGGGAGGAAGATGAGAATGGCAGGGAACCCAATGGTGTACAATACGATGACGCAGACGGATATGCAGGCATGGATGTACCACTTATACGTGAAGCACTCCACCGTCAGATCTGGGGCCTGCACAACGGAAAGGGGCCCGATGCAAGCCATTCAGTGTGAAGAGCTAAACCCTAAACCTCAACGCTAAACGCTGAACCCTATTTTACATGCCGTGCCTGGAAGCCATTCAGTGTGAAGAGCTAAACCCTAAACCTCAACGCTAAACGCTGAACCCTATTTTATGCCGTGCCTGGAAGCCATTCAGTGTGAAGAGCTAAACCCTAAACCTCAACGCTAAACGCTGAACCCTATCTTACATGCCGTGCCTGGAAGCCATTCAGTGTGAAGAGCTAAACCCTAAACCTCAACGCTAAACGCTGAACCCTATTGTACATGCCGTGCCTGGCAGCCGCCTGAAAGCAGGTGGGTGAGAAAACGTAGGGTGGGACAGGGCGGTATGCCAGAGATTGCTCATACAAACAAGGCCTGCGACGCCGCGCTCCTCTAAGGCCCTTTTATATACGGCCCCCCTCGTTACAACATGGACCGAAGGCCTTATCCGTATACAGAATGCTAGAAAGAGAACTGGTGTGAAGGGGGTCTGAGGGGCACCAGCCACGATGTGGAATGCTCGGTGTAGTAGATCGTTCTGCAGTTGAACAGCTGAAAGCAGGTCGTGCCGCACGATGTGTGCAGTAGCATCATCAAGTTGCTCAGCACGATGGCAATCATTTTGCTTGACGAATGGGCAACGTCCTCGTGACCGGGCTCCGTCTGACCGCACTGCGTACGAGGGGTGCCAGTGCGAGGGGTGCTCAGCGGGGTCATGTTTGGTGACTGCGGAGTGCTGGGGCTGTTTAGTCGAGCCGTGTCACCGCATTCGCCGTCAAACATAGCGCATACACCGGATGAAGTGTCATCCCAATCGAAGAGAGCGTCTTGTGTTTTGTAACCATCACAATGTGGGCCCCATCCCAGGTCCCCGCTCATCATGCCGCCCTCAAACTCGAACACCTCGACGGAGACGCCCCCGACTCCTCTCCCGCGCCCCTCGACTGAAACCCCCCCGAGCTCCACCTCACGCCCCTCGAGTATGTCCCCCCGGGGTGTGAACCCCCCGGAGTTGTCGAACGCAAACTTCTCGACTGTCGTATCCGGCGGTAGGGCTCCCAAACTTGGACTATCAAACGTTGGGTTGAGAATGACTCCGCCGCCCTTCAATGTCGCACGCGCCGCCCGATTTTTCGCGGAGGCTCTCCTCAATTTTGTTGAGAAGCTCAAGTGCTCGGATATGAATTGGCGCATGTCGTTAAAGAAAAAGAAATTGATCAGCCCTGCGGTGACACATGTGAACGTGTGGGTCGTGTAGAACCCCTGCTCCTCGGCGTTTCCCATCCCGAGCGCGTGGAAGAGACATGATATCGGTAACCAAGAGATCAACGAGAACGACACCACGGCCGTCGGTCCTAGCAGCTGCTGATACGTCTTTGGCACGGTGTTCACGGGGTACAGCAGCGTGGTTTGCGACACCACTTGTAGATGCCCGAGGAGCACATTCAACAAGGACTTCCCGCGCACATTCTCAACTCTCGACACGCCCGAATCGTCCATGATGAGGGCGACGATGCGCTTGCGGTAGTACAGCGCCACCCTGATTGCGGCAGCGAACAAGAGGGCCAATCCTATCACTTGCACCCAGAGCTGGCTGCTATCCTCGGGACACAAGATGCACGTAGCTCCGTCGAGGCTGGAGTGGTAGCCGTAGGCGCAGCTGGCGCACAACACCGTGCGCGTAGCCGACGACGATCCGCAGAGGAGATCCTCTTCAATGTGCATCTGACCGTCCACATTACCTCGCTCGGCGCCGCTCGAACTCATGCAGTCGCTCTTCAGGCTGTCGCAATAATACACCACCCCGAGGAGGCAGGGCGGATCGTCCTCCTCGCACATCGACTGCACCCAAAGTGAAGGTATCCAATAGCCGTCCTCCATATAGTACTGTCATTCACCGCAACCCAGCTTTCAACTCCTCCAAGTCATCCACAAGGCGCTGCTATTCATGTGTCACTGAGTTCTGCTCCCAGTTCAGCCAGACACCTGCGGCGCGAATGGTGAGGGGTGGATCAGACAGCGCTGGGCTGAGAGGGATGAGGTGGGAGCATGCCTCATTTCCGCCTTTACAGACCAATCCCGGGACATCGCAAACAGTACCTGTAACACCCTTCCTAATTCGAACACCATCCTCGACGTCTAGAAGAGCTTCAGCATGGCACCCATACGCATATAACTGCGCTACGGGGATCGTATGTGACAGGAAGGAGAGGAAGTACATCGATGATGCAAGTTAGCATTAGGGAGCACCGCAAACAAGCGACCTTGATGATGTCGGCCGGGTTCCCAAAGGAATGCATCTTAGATACAGCAGAGGCCGACAAGATTGTTTCAGCCTGCGCGCTCAAATGGACTGTGGAGGCATGCAAGACGTGGAGGGCCGAAGGATTGGCGTGATAGCGTGCACGGACCCAGCAAGCGTGCGATAGCAACACCGCACTCGCTGCAGCGCGGCCAATCAAAGCGCCCGCATCCGAAGTGTGCCTCGGATGGGGATGAGGGCTCTGATGGATTTGGAACGGGGCGGGGGAGCCGGGAGACGCAGGGGGGTATCATGCGCACATGCTTTACTCGAATTTGAAAACTTGATCTCTCCCGCCGGGCAGTGTGTGCACTGGAGAGCTGGCGCGTTGTACCACTCACCTGGGGGAGGGGGGGAGGAAGGGGCACCACAACGAAACGTCAAGTGTAGAATTGACAGCCCTTCCAGGGTTCTAGGCTACAAGATGAGCCGATCGTGTTGAGATTGCCCATGCTGCAGCCCAATTGGCAAGCTATCTTTTGACAAGATCTCTTTTGATATCAATTGGCACGGTGCCTTACCCCGCGGTGAAGCATCACATTCTGCGGTGTGCGACAAGCGTGCCAGATCGGTCAGTTCATGAGACTGCGCGGAGCAGGGCGGTCCTCTGGAAGTCACCGCGGTGACGATGAGCTTGATGGCACATCTCGGGAAGGGCTGGGTGGGCGCACACCGGGACGACAAAGGCTGATGCTGACGAGGAGAGCGGCCGGTCTCCAGAGCGTGACATCTTTGGTCGGCACGAAGCTGACCGAGCACTGCGCTCCGGGCTGGCCGGTGAACGTGAGGGATTGGAAATAGCTGTTGTAGAGCGAGAACAAAGACCCTGAGACGACGAATCCGTCGCATGAGTAGGTGACGTCCACGATGAAGGACTCTGTGATGACCGTCAGCTCGGAGTAAAAGTCGTATGCGACATATCTAAGCCGTCGCTCCAGCTCCTCGTTCGAGTGCGCGGAGAGATCTGACAGGAGCTCATCGGAGAATTCCTCCTGGAGCGTGAAGGTCATTGGGTTGGTTCCCAAATGCTCTTGGAGGCCAGTGCAGTTACTGCAGGTCGGGGGAATGGCAGCGGTTATGTTTCCCAGGTTAACCATCTGCGGGATGACAAGAACACACCAAAGATCTCTCAGCCTGGAACCTGTTGTCATAGTTCGATGTCATTCATCAACTCTAGATTGTCATCGTTCAACATTTTGGCCTAACAGACCATCGAAAGTGACATTGCGAGTGCGACAAGGTCCTGAGAGTATACGACACAATGATAACCCCGGCGCGGCTTCGAGCCTCACAAAACAGCGCGAGAGTGCTGCTAGTTTGCGGAGACGACGCTCGGCGGTGGTGTGCTACGCAGTGTCGAGCTCGGCGCGCCAGAGACGAGGATGGAGCTCACTGAAAGACCGTTCTAAGGTTCCAATGTGACGCACGACGCCGCGCTTTACCGGCGGAAAAGGAGGAGGACCGAGCTCGCAGCAACAGTGTGGTTCTCTCTGAACAAGCCCCAAGGCCCAAAGAGCGCACCCAGAAGAGCGAGGCCCCCGTCTCAGCAACATGGTTTTCCCCGAACGAGAGGTTCCGCATTTGCAGCGGCATCCTGCCGTCACCCGCCAGAAAGCACGCGCCGCCTTTGCTTGCGTTATTGTTGGTGAATTGCACGTCTGACAGCGTGCTGTTCGCCACTGTCCGCTCCATGGCTACCGCCCCTCCGCCGAGATTCTCCCCTTCTGATACAGCCTGGTTCCCCTCCATCACTGCGTTGTGCAGGGAGAGCCCGGTGAGGTTGCCGACATAGATCCCGCCGCCACTATACCCGGCATTGTCGTAAAAGGTACACCCCTCGATCGCCACCGAGGCGATGATGGTGGAATTGGTGTCCTCCGGGCCTTGAAGGTGGACACCTCCGCCGGTATCGGATGCGACATTGAAGCTGAGCGTGGAGCCGTGAATGCTGGCACTACTCATCATCAGGTACAAAGCGCCACCTCTACTCGCGGCATTCCCTTCGCAGACGCTGTCCTCCATCACGACCTGGGCCTCCTGCAGCGCGGCCACGGCGCCGCCGGTAGTTCTGGCCTCGTTGGTGAGCAGCATTGCACGGCTGAGCAGCAGCGATGTGCCCAGATCAACCAAAAGGGCACCCCCCATGGAACCTGAAGCCCAGTTGCCTCGCAGCACGACTTCCTGGAGCGTCGCGTGGGACGTGAACTGCACGTACAACGCCCCCCCCTGTGCAATTTGTCCCCACAACCCGCACCCGTAAAGCTCCCCTCCTCGAATGGCGGTGAACCCCTGCTGTTTATGGACACAACCCTGGACAAGTTACACCATTCGCAGCACGGCATGATGACTAAATGGCTGCATGCCATGCAACGATGCCATCACCAGGGTGAGCAAAACGAATCGTCGACGCGATGCACAAACAGCCGCAAGTGAACACCGAGCAGCACCGCGAGTGTCTACTTTACGGTAGCATGGATACGTCACCCAATGGGAGACATCCATCGGAAGTTGAGAGCACGCTTGCACAATAGGAACTCGCCACGGGAAAAAAACGCCGCCACGAAACGCCACGAAAAATCAGAAATCTCACGATTACAAATTGGTTCGCAGATCGCGAGAAGATCCACGGATTCTCTTTTGGTTGCGCGAGATTTCGGATTTTTTTTCGTGGCGGCGGTTTTTTTTGTCGCGTTGAGCGCTTGGCGTTCGCGTTTCGAACTCCTGCCTGTGCGTGCGTCTCTGGTGCTGCGGCCTGGGTGTGTGGTGGCGCGTGGGGTCTCGCAGGCAGATCTCGTGTGGGATCCAGTGTTTCAGCAACTAGTCTTCGCAATAGTCAGGTCCGATTGTGTGTCGTGCTCTGTTAGGCCCTAGCTAGCTGCATGCAGGTCTCTCAGACCTCACAGCGCGGCCGGAGAATCGAACACTACTGGTTCGCGGACAATTCCGACCCTTCGCGGCGGAAGCGCTGGCGAACGTTTCGAGAATTGCCGGCGGATCGTTTGCAAGCTAGGGGTTGGCGATTTCTCTCCGTCGAGGCTTGGGCATGCGAGCGGAGGACCCTCCTCACTCGCTTGGGATCGCCGCGCCTTCCTGGCCGGTTTAGTCACGCGAGCTCGAGCAGCCATGGCGGCTTCCAGGCCGGTTTAGTCACGCGAGCTCGAGCTGCCGTGGCGACTTCCTGGCCGGTTTAGTCACGCGAGCTCGAGCTGCCATGGCGACTTCCTGGCCGGTTTGGTCACGCGAGCTCGAGCTGCCGTGGCGGCTTCCAGGCCGGTTTAGCCACGCGAGCTCGAGCTGCCGTGGCGGCTTCCAGGCCGGTTTAGTCACGCGAGCTCGAGCTGCCGTGGCGGCTTCCAGGCCGGTTTAGCCACGCGAGCTCGAGCTGCCGTGGCGGCTTCCAGGCCGGTTTAGTCACGCGAGCTCGAGCTGCCGTGGCGACTTCCAGGCCGGTTTAGTCACGCGAGCTCGAGCTGCCATGGCGACTTCCTGGCCGGTTTAGCCACGCGAGCTCGAGCTGCCATGGCGGCTTCCTGGCCAGTTTAGTCACGCGAGCTCGAGCCGCCGTGGCGACTTCCTGGCCGGTTTAGTCACGCGGGCTCGAGCTGCCGTGGCGATTTCCTATCGCACAGTTTGGCTCCCTTCTGGCCGCAGAATCAACTGGAAGATGCGGAATGCGCCATGCCACGAGACAGGTCCATGAGCAGTGTCACTGCAGAGTCTTGCTTCGTTGTCAGGGAGCGTCAGCAGGCATGCACATCGGACATGACCAACGATGACCGATGGCCATATGGCCCAGTGGAGATCTTGAGATCTGCCATGCTAGTTCTGGGTATGAGATCCGTAGAACCGAGCTCCGGAGGATCCGCATCGTGATTGGCGGTGGCAGACTGTAAACTGAGAGGAACATGCTGATGCATATTGTACCCCGCATACACCAAGAACTTACGAGGGAGCGGAACAGGCGGTCGTTTCAATCGGGACACGGCTAGATGCCAGAAGGGGGCACTGCGAAGAACTAAGAAGGGGGCACCGAAAAGAAGTACGCGCATCGCACGTTGCTTCCCAAGGAAGGGCCTTCGGAGATGGCGGCAGGCACCTTCGATGCGGTGTTGAGTGTGAGGTTGGAGTCCGTCACTATGGCCTCGGAGAAGTATGAGGCGAGGATGCCGCCACCGTACCCAGAGGCCCTGTTGCCGGTGATCAAGGCACCGGTCACATTGATGATGCTTGATAGCAGGGTGACGCCGCCGCCATTGTCGTCAGCTAGGTTCTGGGACAGGATTACCTCCGTGAAAACGAGGGACGCTTGGTACCCGTACACCGTCCCACCATTCTGTATGGCATAATTCCTCTGTAGAGCGCTCAGTTCCACCTCCAGCTCGGCGCCTGACCCAAAGAAGACCGCCCCACCGCTAGAAAACGCACGATTCTCCACCAGGGCCGAGCCCGAGATCCGGCCCTGGTACGCGCCGTCAGCATGAAGCACGCCTCCGCGATCCAACCCTGCGTTGTTTCCGAAGTAGCAGGCGTAGCCTTCCATCGTGCTGCTCCAACCGCTCAGGATCACCACACCGCCTGTGATGGCTGCGCGACACATCCGCCCCAAGCCCGGTCCTCTCCCCCCAACAGAGCTCGGGCGTGCTCCGCGGTGTGCAGGAACCCTGAGAACCCTTGGCGTCTCGGAGAACCCTGAGAACCCTTGGCGTCGATCGGAGCCGCCGATCGACGCGTCCAGGAGGATGCCCACGTGGACTCAACGCAAGTTGTAGAAACTGCTGAGATCTCGGTTGACTACAATGTGTCACGACGTGTCACTGCCACGACTGGGGCACGAGCGGCGTGGAGTGAGGTACACCTAGAGTTAGGCTGAATACACGCGGCCAGCATTTGCGAAGCGACCGAGATGGGGGCTGGGCGCTATGCGCTTACCTTCATGCCCGGTGAACAAGGAGTCGGTCAGCATGAGCTCTGAATCTTCCGCGGAGATGCACCCGCCCGTGCTGCGCGCCGAATTGTCGGATAGCTGGCTGTGGGCAAGGCCTGAACGGGGGAGTGGAAGGTTTGAGGTGGCACCCAGGCGCACAGCTGACGTCAGAGACCACCATCCGAACCGAGCACAACCGGAGCATCCAACGTGGGTACATCCGTGGTCGACATCAATCGCCAAATTACTGAAATAATGAGCGTGCACCTCCGTATCTGATGTGACGGGCCTTTCATCAGCCATCATCTAATCACAGCAGGCATGCGTCCCGTTGGCATCTGACGCCACGTCGTATATCACATGACTCTGATCGAAGGCGGGCTCGGCACGCAGGAAAGGACGCTGCGGCAAAGCAATGCCGGCAGTGTGCACATACCCCCTAGCACATACCATTTCTGTGACGATGAATGGTAAACCCTAACAGTGCCCCAGGGCATACCCAGATAGCTCCGCGCCATGGCAACGACTCCGCCAGTTCTCGCCGAATTGTTCGCTATGGCACAGTCAGTGAATTCGAATCCAAGTGACACCACCGTCAACAGCAAAACACCTCCATCGCCCGGGTCTGCGGTGTTTTCCTCAAGCACTGAGGTATGCACACGCGCTGTGCAATACTCTCCTGTTCCGCATCGCATCCGAAACAACCAGTCTCAGCCGTTCCCCCCCGTATCAAAGACATTCAATGTGGGGGGAACGTGAAGCTTTCACGACAATTGCTCAATGCGCATCCCCCGATATGCATTGTATACCATTGGATCAAACAATGCGCACTGTGCTGGCCGCAAGATCGAACAATGCACACTGTGCTGGCCGCAAGATCGAACACGCACTGTGCTGGCCGCTAGATCGAACAATGCGCACTGTGCTGGCCGCAAGATCGATCAACGCGCACTGTGCTGGCCGCAAGATCAAACAATGCGCACTGTGCTGGCCGCTAGATCGATCAACGCGCACTGTGCTGGCCGCTAGATCGATCAACGCGCACTGTGCTGGCCGCTAGATCGAACAAGGCGCACTGTGCTGGCCGCTAGATCGAACAAGGCGCACCGTGCTAGCTGCTAGATTGAACAATGCGCACTGTGCTGGCCGTTAGATTGAGATTTGGCATTCAGCTTCCGGGGTGACTCGTCCAAAAAACACACGAGGCAATACATCAGCAAGCTCGGAGACTCATCCAAACAACACATGGAATGCCTGCAGATCCGTCTTCGTCTCTCCTATACCGTCCGATCCCCCGCCGCTAGCACACGCCGGCTTACCTTCGAAGGCGATGGCGCCCCCGTATTTGGCGTTGTTACCCGTCAGCGAGCTGGCGGAGATGGTCAATGTCGTGCCCTGTGTCTTTATGCCGATGGCACCCCCTTGTCCGGAATCCGAGGAAATTGATGAGCTTGAGCCTGTGAGCACATCGCCCCACGACATGAGGCTACTCCCACACATCACCAGCATGAACAATCGTTGTGACCGACCAGCAAGGCAAGCCTAAACGGACTTGCGAGACGGTGGATTCTCATTGGTGCAGGAACGCCAATGAGCAGCAGCCAGAGGTTTCCTGTTCGAGACAAGTCCCCCACCTCGCCTGCGACACAGAGGGCTGCCGCCTGCCGGAAGATGATTGGCCAGGCATAACAATGCAAAGAGGATTCGGCAAGGATGAAAGAACAAACTATGGGCGTTCGAGTAAATGAATCATGGCCCGACTCTGGGCCGAGGCAAGGATGAAATGCGCTTATTCCATCGAGGGAGCGAAATCGAGGCGCTTGAGTGAACCGTAGCATCGGAGCACCCAAAATTCGAGCTGCTCAGTGCTGCTTTCCGTAGGAGCAAAGTGAATTCTCATCGGACGGCAGGCTTCCGGTGAAGGGATCCAGAACGGGAGGGAAGTGCCTGTTGCAGAGCAGTTGGTCATAGTAGAGTTGAGGATGGTGAC
Organism: Cymbomonas tetramitiformis; assembly: GCA_001247695.2. Classification (NCBI taxonomy): domain Eukaryota; kingdom Viridiplantae; phylum Chlorophyta; class Pyramimonadophyceae; order Pyramimonadales; family Pyramimonadaceae; genus Cymbomonas; species Cymbomonas tetramitiformis. The sequence goes on from LGRX02033409.1 coordinate 119,926, forward strand.
CGTGCTATACGATGCGCTCACGAACAAGCATCCACCCGAGATTGTCCCGAAACTGTCATCCATCACCGACTCGCTGATCGTGGCGGAGGACCATTGACCACCCAGGGCCACCCCTCCTCCGGCATCGTCTGCATGCGCCCGGTGAGCCCCCATAAGAACCTCGTAGGTGTCATCCACTCTGACGCCTTTCGACCGTGTTTCCACGTTGCAATAGCACAGCAAAAGTACATCTAGCTGGCATCCGGCCCATCAGCCAGGTCATGGCCGGGCAGTGCCCATGCCACGACATTTGATCACAGTGCAATGCAGGATGACTTGGCTTCCGTCCAATGTAACTCCTCTTTTGGACACGCCGCCGGGGGACGCGGTGGCATCCTACAACAATTCGGGTATGGCGCGCGATTGCCTGGAGGTTGTTAGGGGTCAGGATTTGCGGGGGGGCGTCGGAGGGAGGACCTGCGGAGTTGGCGGAGAGGTAGACTTGGTGCAGAGTCAAGTTAGTGGCGTTCAAGCCGGAGATCCCACCCCCGATGTTTCCGCAAGAGTTGCCCCGCAGGACGCTGCCCTCGTCCAGTTGGATCCGGCAGCCGCTGGTACTTGCAACAGCGCCGCCTGCCCCGCCTGAGCACAAGAGAGGCAGAAGAAGAACGTCAGGAACCCCCATGAGCTTGGTTTAGCTTATAGCTTGCTTGCCCAATCCTCCAACACCGCGTGCCATATGAGCGAGGCCGACATCGATCGGCGAGAGTGCAAGCCGGAGCATGCTTCGACCTACATCTGCATACTACAACGAAGGTCGGTATCGAGAAATGATCGACGTCCCTATGCGAGCACTGGTTTCCCCAACAACGAGCCGCTCGTGAACTTGGGGCTGGCCCCGGCGCGAAGGATGCTGACGTGGCTTACAGAGCGCCCGAGTGGCCCTCCGAATCTGTCAGCTTCGGAGGCGCAGGCGGGGATGCGGCACTTACCGGCGGAGTTGTTCAGAACGCTGCTGGAGTGGATGCACAAATTTCCCCCATCGTTCAGGCTTATGCCCCCACCATCACCTTTGGCTATATTGTGCGAGATGTGGCACGTGTCGTTGATCAGGACGACACTGCCGTAGCCGGCATAGAGCCCCCCTCCAGAGCCGCCTGCAGCAGCCGCATCGGCAGGAGCGGGTGAGAAAGGGGGGACAGCGGTCATCAAAGCCAAGTTCCATCGATCAAGGATGCACTTCCACCGATCAAGGATGCACTTCCATCGATCAAGGATGCGCTTTTACCGATCAAGGATGCGCTTCGGCCGATCACGGATGCGCTTTCACCGATCAGGATGCGCTTCCACCGATCAAGGATGCACTTCCAACGATCAAGGATGCGCTCCATCGATCAAAGATGCGTCCACCGATCAAGGATGCACTTCCACCGATCAAGGATGCGCTTCCACCGATCAAGGATACACTTCTATCGATCACGGATGCGCTTCCACCGATCAAGGATGCGCTTCCACCGATCACGGATGCGCCTCCACCGATCAAGAATGCGCTTCCATCGATCAAGGATGCGCTTCCACCGGGACTGCGCCGGCCTCAGGTGCAACCGGCCACATCAAATGCCGCAAATGCTGGGTCGGAATGCCATCCCACCCTCTAGGTCTGAGCCCACGCCGAGGTGGCAGATGACGCTGCTCAAGGGCTGTTGCCGCTTGGCAGCGCAATGTAAAAGGTGATGGGAGATCCAACGGCCTCGTACCGGCCAGGTTATATTCAATGGCGGTCGATGCTGTCACCATGATCTCGTGCACGCCCTGATCCTCGTCCACGACGGCAACCCCTCCTCCGTTGCCGGAGGCGGAATTCCCCCTAAGAGCACTGCCTGAGGATAAATAGATGCTGACCCCCGACAACGTGTAGATGCCTCCGCCGTCCTGCCACGTGTCCCCCGTCATCGATCCACCACACACCGGCCCCCGCAACCCAAAATTGTGAGCCAAACCGCTATTATTCACCCCTCCCCCTAGTGCTGCCAAGAGCTCCCCTCCCGGCGCTCCCCTCCCCGGTTCACTCGAGGGTAGCTTCACTTGCTGCTCTTGAATTGACCCAGGGGGGATGCGTACGGTCGCCGCTTCGGTTACAGAAGGAGGAAGCGCCTGTGCCATCAACGCGCTGGCGGCGCTATACCGGGTGACGGGACAAACGCCACTCCCGAAAAATGTGCACACACTCTCCAATTCAAGCGGTTGAATCCCTCCACAAATGTGCAGACAAAATGACAGCAGTCGTCGGTGACTGCTGTGTGCTGACGTGGACATCACCTTGTGGGAAGGCTGCAACCACCTCGGTGAGCGCCGACCGCGACGCAACCGAGCAATGTTCTTGCGCAATGCACCTATCGAGCGCGCATCTGACACGTTCACAAGCGTGCAACCACGGAGACACTCCGAGGGGGCGCTCGTGATAATCAGCGCCGAGGAAGCAATCACAGCCGTTTAGTCTTGAGACTGACAAAATCTGTGTGGCTATAAACAACACCAAGTATTTCAACATTTGGTGGGACCCCCCCCCACATACACAGTGTTTCAACATTTGGTGGGACCCCCCCCCACATACACAGGAGCCGTTGCACCGCGCGATCACCCACCTGACTCGCATAGTTCCCCTCGAGCACGCTGCCGTCGATGGAGAGCACAGTCCCAGCATCACCGTACACACCACCCCCGCTGGTGGCAGAGTTGTGGGAGATCGCACTGTCCTGCACAGTCAGCGTCCCTTCAGAATATAAAAAGATGCCTCCACCTTTTCCCATGAGCGTAGGGTCCGGGCCATCGGCTGTATTGTGCACCACTGCAGACCCAGGGCCAATCACCACGTGGGTGTTCACGTGTCCGTACAGCCCACCGCCATGCTCTTCTGCAGAGTTGTCCGCGACACTCGATCTCACCACCTCGATCTGGCAGGCCTGTATGCAATCGAGCCCACCACCCTGCACGCGCCCACCGCCGACGTGGCACCTCACACCAGGATGCTAGGAGGTGAGTCACAGTCCCGGCGCTCCGGTTCTGGGACTCGCCCTGCATTCGATGTTCACGGGGATGAGGGTTGAAGTCGTAATGCAAGCTGAGCTCCTCTCGATGGGAAGTCATTGTGACAGGTGAAACGTCTGGTTTAACCTTCAAAACAGGGAACTTTCACCTTCAAAACAGGGAACTTTCGCCTTCAAAACAGCGAAGTTTCGCCTTCAAAACAGGGAAGGCCAACACGCGTTGCCTCTCCTGTTTTCGAGAAGTGAAGCGAACGAAGGGACAATCCCACTGGGAAGGCACGCCAGAGGACGGGGAGCTTACGTTCTTGCCCGCACGGTTGTGCACGAGCTCAGCATCCTCGAAGAGCACAGTGCTCCGATATAGGAACAAGCCGCCCCCATGCGACCCCGCGGAGTTGAGAGCCACCGTGGAGTTTGCCCTGGCCACGAACACGCTGTCTCCTTCGCAGACGAGCGCACCCCCCATGCGTGCAGCCGAGTTGTTCACCATGTGGCTTTCCCAGACCTGGATCGAGGCGTGCGAGCCGGCATACACCGCGCCTCCCCCTCGGCGCCCGTACGTGGCGTGCGCCATGTTGCCTCGCAGGTGGCTGGACACAAGGGTGAGCGTGCTGTTCGCCGCCATGTAGACGCCGCCGCCACTCTCGGAGGCCTCGTTGCCCTCGAGGAGGCAGCCATGGAGTGCGGCGGTGGCGTTGGGTTGTAGGTACAGCGCACCCCCGTTTAAGACGCTGTACCCGAAGCGCAGCGCCAGCGTGCGCAGCACCAACGTGACGCCCTCCTCGACGTGGAGGATGTTCCGCACGCGGTTGGCGCTGATCTCGCACAACGCGGCCCCGCATTCCCCAACGAGCTCCATGTCACGGGTAACGTTTGGAAGGGCAACCTCCTCGAGGGAAACGTTGCTGTAGAGGAAAACCACGGTGACATTCGGATCCGAGAGCGCTGCTGCGAGCTGCTCCCCCGCGTGCAGCACGAGCTCGCTCGACACGTTCGCGACAATCCCATCTGCCGAGACCTGCAGGGGAGGGACCGGCGGGAGGGGAGGGGGACTCGGTGTGGAAGGTGGAGGGGCCGAAAGAGGCGGAAGGGGTGGCGGTACGGGGGGAGGAGACTCCAGGACCTCGAGAGTGGTGACATCGCCACCGTCTGATCCGAATACAGTGGTGGAGACGTCCCGGGTATCGGGGCACGAGGCATAGCAGTTACACCACGGGAAATTCTTGAATAGATCAGTGTATTGGGTACTGGGATAATTTACGATGCACCACTCGGCGCACAGGTACGGGTCGTCGTTCACCCCCTGCAGCGCATAGTCTCCGTACAGGCGATCCTGGGTGACACATGTGGTGTCGGGGTCGAGAATTACAGAACAGCAATCGTTGTCACCGTCGGAGTCATGGAACAGGCGCCGCCACTGACGAATCGACGCCTTCGAGGCTTTCCCGCGCTCCACATCGTGGTCGGGCACCTCTGGCGCAACCTGCCCGCGCAGCACCTCTCTCCAGCTGTCTTGGGATTCCGCTCGAGCGTCTTCTGATCTGAGCGAGAGATGACTGCCAAAACAGGTTCCCGCCCCCGCCGACGTCCCCCTTCCCATCAGGGTCCTTGCGGTACATTGGCTCCCTATTCACAGTTACTTCGGGCGCCACATGGGCATTGCAGTCTTGTTTGTAGGTTAAACAATAATTAACTATTTCGCACAGTCAACTCGGACACCACTTGGGCGTTGCAGGCTTAGCAGTAATTTAAACAATAGTTAACTATTCCACACAGTCGAATCGGGCACCACCTGGGCGTTTTAGGCTTAGCAGTAGTTTAAATAATTTGCACAACTTGCACAACTTGCAGGTTGCACAACAAAGAGAGCCACATGTGAATGACTTGTCCTAGTTGAAAACCCAGCTATCAGGGCTCGGCAGTCGAGACCACCCACGCGTATGCTGACAGGTTTTGAGTTGACTCGCTCATATAAGCCCCCCAGTAGGCAAGCATGTCAAACCTATTGTCAAACGTACTGTGGGGTCCTCTAATAGGGGACCCCTAGAAGCCACGAGTCCATTTCAGAACGTACTGCGAGCTTGTTATCACACAAGGAAAGACTCCTGCTAACAAAGCTCGATGCTTGAGAAAACGGTTGTATCTGCTGAAGTCGAGTCGCCGGACAGAAAGCTGTCGCACCTGGTCGAATTTAGTCGACGTACTAAAGTTTGGTTCCTTAGAGGAGTCGACTGCGGGCTGGACAGCGTCTGCAGCGCATAGGGGAAAACATCCCGTGACTTTTGGATGAGAGCTTTCTCTGTGAACCACTGAGCTGAGAACTCAAGTTCAACGCTCGAAACCGTGCCAGCAGCTGGCGAGGGCGTTATTCGTGGGATCGAAGGCACGCTGCGAGCCTCATACTCCCGCCTGGTAATGAAGCCGTCGCCGTCGAGGTCGATATCGTCGATAGACGCGTGCACAAGGTCAAAATTCTTGGGGTTTCCACTCTGCATTAAAGCATGGGCGAAGGCAAGTGATGCGCCGAACGTCAAAATTAGGGCGGCATGCCTCGACACCAAGCACGTTGAACGCATTAGGCGTTGTTATTTGAATAGCTTCCGATGTAATCATAGATATAGCATAAGGCAGCATGCAATGTCACCTGCCGAAATACAATCTCTCCCTTGTATGGGATCCCATAGCGCTAGCACATCTTGGTTCGTCAACGTTTGATAGGCACGTGGATAAGCATCGCAAACGGTACTTGTAAAGGCTTGTAAGTGTGGATAATTGAGAAATTTATTTCGCAATTATGCTGGAAGTACGGGGGAGGGAATTTCTGACCCTAAAAGTTGAGCCCGAGGCCAACTGAGGGCCCGACGATTTTTTTCCTGAAAATTTTGTGGTTTTTGCCCACTGGGGGATTTTCCTCGGGACGGAGTTCCGATGAATCCGGCAGTACGACTTTCCTGAGTGTTGATTGGTCGCGTTGCGACAACCTGAACCGTGGGGGGAGAAGTTTGTGGTTGCTGGTAAATACAACTTTTATGCCATTCCTGGTATAAATCGGGTATAAATGGCATAAGATGGTGGCATAAGATGGCATAAGCGATGACATGGTGGCATAAGCGGGGATATGACAGATCTGGACGCTCATATTTTCCCCCAATGCTGGATTTCCTCTGAAACCCGAATTTTTTTAACGTAAACGCAAAACGGTGAAAGCAAGAGGGAATCTTCTGTAACTTGCTCTGAAATTTTCGTGGTCTTGCCTCGTCGAGATGCAATAAAATAAGCGCAGCTTGACTTTTGCACAAGAGATTTCAAAAATAAAGTTCGCATGTTGATACTCTGTACGCTACTGCAGGGCTTCGCTGCAGCAAAAGTATTTGCGCAACATGCTCTCTCGCGATAAACTTTTGCTCCCGCGAAAGGATCAGGTATGGTTCCGGCGCTGTCGGACATCTGATTCACCGTAACGCTGCCACGCTCACCGTTGCGGCTGTGCGCCTGCAGATCCTTCGCGGCTCAGCAGATTGATGGCGCACGAAGGAATACTTGCGATACGGTATCGCGACTTTGCAATGTTTCTTGGCCAGCGTCATACAAGGCTGTGGTCCACGAATCTTCGTTCTCGGCTTGGGATCACACCCAACGGTCTGGTCAACTGCGATTATTGCTGGAAAATATTCTCTTGACAGTATCGTAGTTTGCAATTTTGTATTGCAGAACAGTGTTGTTATCCAACCTGCACTATGCTTAAAGAGGCCGCAGTCCGTGGAACTGAGTTCTCGGCTTGGGATCAAACCCAACGGTCTGACTAACGGGGCGTCTGTGGCGCAGGGCAGTCTTTGCGGGCTGCGGTTTTTCAGTTGGATTTTGTTAAGTTACGTTCTCCGCAGCCATCGACCATACCAGACCCTCTAGTGCACAGCATACAATAGCACTAATAGCACAGCATACAACAGCGTTACCATAATAATAGCCGGCGCGGTTTTTTCGTGAGCAGCATACTACGCTGCATAGCACTACTGCACCGCACTACACTGCGCAGCGGCCAAGCGGATGAGGGGTTGCAGCCTCAGTGGGACAAGTCCTCTGAGTTCAGGTTCAACTCCTGACAACCCCGTCTCGGGCGCACATCTCTGTCTGGGCACTGCCCAGCGGAGGTGTGCGCCCGAGACTCGGCAGCATTGCTGAATAAATAGCATGACAATATGTCAGTGCATGGCACCGCACAGCAATCGGAAACCAGCACAGCATAGCACAGCACAGCATTCGGAAAGCATGGCACGGCATAGCACTGGCATAGCAGAGCATACCATACCATGGCATAGCATAGCATCGCATCCACACGCATAGCATGGCGCAACATAGCACAGCATACCGTACCATAGCACAGCATACCATAGTACAGCATACCATAGCACAGGCATAGCAGAGCATATCACAACATGGCATTGCATAGAAGGGCGTAGAGATTACAGAGCATGGTGCAGCATAGCACACTCAGCCCCGCTCCGGCATTCTCAGCCTCCAGAACAACACACGCCCACACCCAGCCTCCAGCACAGCACGCTCCGGCACACCTAGCCCTGAGCATAAAACACCCCACCACACCGCCAGCCTCCCGCACAACACGCTCCTGCACACTCAGACTCCAACACAGCACACGCCGGCCCTGAGCACAGCACACGCCGGCTCGCCCAACCACGAGCACAGCACACACCGGCATACCCAGCCTTGAGCACCGCACGGTTCGGCACACTCAGCCTCTAGCACAGCACGCTCCGGCACACCCTGCCTCGATCACAACAAACCCAGCCTGCAGCACAGTACGCTCCGGCTCGCCCAGCCGCAAGCACACCACACGCTGGCATACCCAGCCTCCATCACATCACGCTTCGGCGCACCCAGCCTCCAGCACCTCACACGCGCCGGCCCTAAGCACAACACACACCGGCTCACCCAGCCGCGAGCACAGCACACGCCGGCATACCCAGCCTCCAGCACAGCACAGCACGCTCCAGGGGGTGCGAGCGTGCATGATGGCGCCAGGGCATGCAGGCAAGGCATGCATCATGGCGCCAAGGCTTGCAGGCGTGCATCACTGTGCCAAGGCCTGCAGGCATGCATCAATGCGTCAAGGCCTGCAGGCGTGCATCATGGCGCCAGGGCCTGCAGGCATGCATCATGGCGCCAGGGCCTGCAGGCATGCATCATGGCGCCAAGGCCTGCTGGCATGCATCATGGCGCCAAGGCCTGCAGGCATGCATCATGGCACCAAGGCTTGCAGGCATGCATCATGGCGCCAGGGCCTGCAGGCGTGCATCATGGCGCCAGGGCCTGCAGGCATGCATCATGGCGCCAGGGCCTGCAGGCGTGCATTATGGCGCCAAGGCCTGCAGACATGCATCATGGCGCCAAGGCCTGCAGGCATGCATCACCGCGCCAGGGCCTGCAGGCGTGCATCATGGCGCCAAGGCCTGCAGGCATGCATCATGGCGCCAAGGCCTGCAGGCGTGCATCACCGCGCCAAGGCCTGCAGACATGCATCATGGCGCCAAGGCCTGCAGGCATGCATCATGGCGCCAGGGCCTGCAGGCATGCATCATGGCGCCAAGGGTCTGCAGGCATGCATCATGGCACCAGGGCCTGCAGGCGTGCATCACTGCGCCAAGGCCTGCAGGCGTGCATCACTGCGCCAAGGGCCTGAAGGCATGCATCATGGCGCCAGGGCCTGCAGGCATGCATCATGGCGCCAGGGCCTGCAGGCATGCATCATGGCGCCAGGGCCTGCAGGCATGCATCATGGCGCCAAGGGCCTGCAGGCATGCATCATGGCGCCAGGGCCTGCAGGCATGCATCATGGCGCCAGGGCCTGCAGGCATGCATCATGGCACCAGGGCCTGCAGGCGTGCATCACTGCGCCAAGGCCTGCAGGCGTGCATCACTGCGCCAAGGGCCTGAAGGCATGCATCATGGCGCCAGGGCCTGCAGGCATGCATCATGGCGCCAGGGCCTGCAGGCATGCATCATGGCGCCAGGGCCTGCAGGCATGCATCATGGCGCCAAGGGCCTGCAGGCGTGCATCATGGCGCCAGGGCCTGCAGGCATGCATCATGGCGCCAGGGCCTGCAGGCATGCATCATGGCGCCAGGGCATGCAGGCGTGCATCATGGCGCCAGGGCCTGCAGGCATGCATCATGGCGCCAAGGCTTGCAGGCATGCATCATGGCGCCGAGGCCTGCAGGCATGCATCATGGCGCCAGGGCCTGCAAGCGTGCATCATGGCGCCAAGGCCTGCAGGCGTGCATCATGGCGCCAGGGCCTGCAGGCATGCATTATGGCGCCAAGGCCTGCAGGCGTGCATCACTGCACCAAGGCCTGCAGACATGCATCATGGCGCCAAGGCCTGCAAACATGCATCATGGCGCCAAGGCCTGCAGGCGTGCATTATGGCGCCAAGGTCTGCAGGCATGCATCATGGCGCCAGGGCCTGCAGGCATGCATCATGGCGCCAGGGCCTGCAGGCGTGCATCATGGCGCCAAGGCCTGCAGGCATGCATCATGGCGCCAGGGCCTGCAGGCATGCATCATGGCGCCAAGGCCTGCAGGCATGCATCACTGCACCAAGGCCTGCAGACATGCATCATGGCGCCAAGGCCTGCAGGCATGCATCATGGCGCCAGGACCTGCAGGCGTGCATCACTGCACCAAGGCCTGAAGGCATGCATCATGGCGCCAGGGCCTGCAGGCATGCATCATGGCGCCAGGGCCTGCAGGCATGCATCATGGCGCCAAGGCTGCAGGCGTGCATCATGGCGCCAGGGCCTGCAGACATGCATCATGGCGCCAGGGCCTGCCGGCATGCATCATGGCGCCAAGGTCTGCAGGCATGCATCATGGCGCCAAGGGCTTGCAGGCAACCATCATGGCGCCAAGGCCTGCAGGCATGCATCATGGAGCCAAGGTCTGCAGGCGTGCATTATGGCGCCGAGGGCTTGCAGGCGTGCATCATGGCGCCAGGGCTTGCAGGCATGCATCATGGCGCCAAAGCCTGCAGGCGTGCATCATGGCGCAAGGGCTTGGAGGCAGGCATCAATGCGCCAGGGCCTGCAGGCATGAGTCATTACGCCAGGGGCTGTAGGCATGTACCTTGGTGCCAGGGCATGCAGACATGCATAAATGCGCCAAGGCCTGCAGGCATGCATCATGGCGCCAAGGTCTGCAGGCATGCATCATGGCGCCAAGGGCTTGCAGGCTTGCATCATGGCGCCAAGGCCTGCAGGCGTGCATCATGGCGCCAAGGCCTGCAGACATGCATCATGGCACCAAGGGTCTGCAGGCATGCATCATGGCGCCAGGGCCTGAAGACATGCATCATGAAGCCAAGGCCTGCAGGCATGCATCATGGCGCCAAGGCCTGCAGGCATGTATCATGGCGCCAGTGCCTGCAGGCATGCGTCATGGCGCCAGGGCCTGCAGGCATGCGTCATGGCGCCAGGGCCTGCAGGCATGCGTCATGGCGCCAAGGCCTGCAGGCATGCATCTTGGCACCAGGGCCTGCAGGCATGCATCATGGCGCCAGGGCCTGCAGGCATGCATCATGGCGCCAGGGCCTGCAGGCATGCATCATGGCGCCAAGGTCTGCAGGCGTGCATCATGGCGCCAAGGTCTGCAGGCATGCATCATGGCGCCAAGGCCTGCAGACATGCATCATGGCGCCAAGGTCTGCAGGCATGCATCATGGCGCCAAGGCCTGCAGGCAACCATCATGGCGCCAAGGGTCTGCAGGCATGCATCATGGAGCCAAGGTCTGCAGGCGTGCATTATGGCGCCGAGGGCTTGCAGGCGTGCATCATGGCGCCAGGGCTTGCAGGCATGCATCATGGCGCCAAAGCCTGCAGGCGTGCATCATGGCGCAAGGGCTTGGAGGCAGGCATCAATGCGCCAGGGCCTGCAGGCATGAGTCATTACGCCAGGGGCTGTAGGCATGTACCATGGTGCCAGGGCATGCAGACATGCATAAATGCGCCAAGGCCTGCAGGCATGCATCATGGCGCCAAGGTCTGCAGGCATGCATCATGGCGCCAAGGGCTTGCAGGCATGCATCATGGCGCCAGGGCCTGCAGGCGTGCATCATGGCGCCAAGGCCTGCAGGCATGCATCATGGCGCCAGGGCCTGCAGGCATGCATCATGGCGCCAAGGTCTGCAGGCGTGCATCATTGCGCCATGGCCTGCAGACATGCATCATGGCGCCAGGGCCTGCAGGCATGCATCATGGCGCCAAGGTCTGCAGGCATGCATCATGGCGCCAGGGCCTGCAGACATGCATCATGGCGCCAGGGCCTGCCGGCATGCATCATGGCGCCAAGGTCTGCAGGCATGCATCATGGCGCCAAGGGCTTGCAGGCAACCATCATGGCGCCAAGGCCTGCAGGCATGCATCATGGAGCCAAGGTCTGCAGGCGTGCATTATGGCGCCGAGGGCTTGCAGGCGTGCATCATGGCGCCAAGGCTTGCAGGCATGCATCATGGCGCCAAAGCCTGCAGGCGTGCATCATGGCGCAAGGGCTTGGAGGCAGGCATCAATGCGCCAGGGCCTGCAGGCATGAGTCATTACGCCAGGGGCTGTAGGCATGTACCATGGTGCCAGGGCATGCAGACATGCATAAATGCGCCAAGGCCTGCAGGCATGCATCATGGCGCCAAGGTCTGCAGGCATGCATCATGGCGCCAAGGGCTTGCAGGCTTGCATCATGGCGCCAAGGCCTGCAGGCGTGCATCATGGCGCCAAGGCCTGCAGACATGCATCATGGCACCAAGGGTCTGCAGGCATGCATCATGGCGCCAGGGCCTGAAGACATGCATCATGAAGCCAAGGCCTGCAGGCATGCATCATGGCGCCAAGGCCTGCAGGCATGTATCATGGCGCCAGTGCCTGCAGGCATGCGTCATGGCGCCAGGGCCTGCAGGCATGCGTCATGGCGCCAAGGCCTGCAGGCATGCATCTTGGCACCAGGGCCTGCAGGCATGCATCATGGCGCCAGGGCCTGCAGGCATGCATCATGGCACCAAGGGTCTGCAGGCGTGCATCATGGCGCCAAGGCCTGCAGGCATGCATCATGGCGCCAGGGCCTGCAGGCATGCATCATGGCGCCAAGGTCTGCAGGCGTGCATCATTGCGCCATGGCCTGCAGACATGCATCATGGCGCCAGGGCCTGCAGGCATGCATCATGGCGCCAGGGCCTGCAGGCATGCATCATGGCGCCAAGGCCTGCAGGCATGCATCATGGCACCAAGGGTCTGCAGGCATGCATCATGGCGCCAAGGCCTGCAGACATGCATCATGGCGCCAAGGCCTGCAGACATGCATCATGGCGCCAAGGTCTGCAGGCATGCATCATGGCGCCAAGGTCTGCAGGCATGCATCATGGCGCCAAGGGCTTGCAGGCATGCGTTATGGCGCCAGGGCCTGCAGGCATGCATCATGGCGCCAAGGCCTGCAGGCATGCATCATGGCACCAAGGGTCTGCAGGCATGCATCATGGCGCCAAGGCCTGCAGACATGCATCATGGCGCCAAGGCCTGCAGACATGCATCATGGCGCCAAGGTCTGCAGGCATGCATCATGGCGCCAAGGTCTGCAGGCATGCATCATGGCGCCAAGGTCTGCAGGCGTGCATCATTGCGACATGGCCTGCAGGCATGCATCATGGCGCCAGGGCCTGCAGGCATGCATCATGGCGCCAGGG
>LGRX02033410.1:0-77495 GCA_001247695.2 Cymbomonas tetramitiformis
GCAGGGCACATATCTTATGGGGATTGGCCGGCCCGGGGCCGAGAGCAGCGCCCAAAAAGAGCTCCGGGCCGAAAGCGGGCCGGTCGATTTTTCATCCTTAAGTATGGAAAACATTTGAAAATTAGCAAAAACACGTGTTTTTCTTGATTCCGGGCCGAGAGTCATTCTAGGAAGATATGTGCCCTCTGTAAAGGCGGTGGAGGCTGTGGCGGTGGCGACGGAGGTGGTGGTGGTGAAGGTGGAGGTGGTGGACTGAGCGGTGGCAACGGAGGTGGAGGGGAGGGATAAGGATTAGGCGGTGGAAATGGCGGAGGTGGCGGTGAAGGTGGAGGTGGTGGATGAGGGGTACATCCGGTGGCAAGGGTGGAAGGGAGGGATTAGGCGGTGGTGATCGCGGAGGTGATGTGGGAGGTTTTGGTGGTGGGGGGAAGGTGGTGGGCTAGATACGAGGGTGGTGGTGGTGGCGGTGACGGCGGTGGGCTGAGGAGGTGGCGGTGAGGGCGGAGGCGGTGGAGAAGGCGGAGGCCTAGGCGGTGGTGGTCTAGGTAAAGGTGGTGGGCTAGGTAAAGGCGGTGGCGGGGATAAGGAATCCGGGTGCGGCGTAAACTAGACACGCGCACGACATTCCACTTTAGTGTTGTCGTTGTCATTAAATTTTTGCTTAGGCGCAGAGCCTACCCGCATATGCGCATTACGCGCGATGACGCTGTGCCCATTAACATCGAGCGTAGCGGCATAAATAAAATTGCTATTGACTTGCACGCCTTCGCGTTGTCTGTAATCGATATAGTTATCTCGTAAATGCTGACACGCTCCGGTGAACGTATGTTTTTCTGGTAAATTATTTGGATTATCCGTTACTGTAACGCTGCATTTTTGCTGTGAATTACGCACAGCAAATTGCTGCTTTGAAACGTGTATAAATCGCCTAAGTTGTAATTTGAATCTTCTCTAGCATAGTAGTAGTTGTCGCTTTGAATATAATACCCTGCACAATCCATCGTTAAAATACATATGCCCATGTGTGTTACGCTCGTCCAATATGGGGGATCGCTAATACCAACTTTTGCATCGCAGCGCGCGCCGTAATCTTTTGTCCCATATCGTACAGCGCGTGCGTTGCAACACACCATTGTTGAGATTGTTGTTGCTGTAATCGCTGTACCAATTATTGACGTCTCGTCTCGGCGTGAATGTTTTATTATTATCACTTCATAGAGTTAACCCCTAAACTGGTGTTGGGGTCATTTTCGACCCCAAATTGTGCGATGTTTTTTTAGTATTTTTGTGTCAACAACGTCGATCATCACCATAACTGGTCTTGCGCCGTTTGAGGCCTTGCAAATATGTGTATCCTTGACGGTGAAGTACTTGCCTTTTAGATATATGCATGTTATATATCTCACATAGCATCATTCTCATCCATGAAAAAGTGCCTCGAAAGTGTGGAAAGCGTTGTGTGAAAAGCAGAAAATCGAGATGAAATGTAGACATTCGTCATTTTAGACGCTTGCCGTGGACCCGAATGCATTCCGGATGGAATATGGCATCGTCCAAGTGACCATTCATCGTAAATGCATAAAATATATCCAGTATGGTGGTAAAAAACTGCAAAATGATGAAATTTGAGCTTAAGTATGGAAAACATTGAGAATATGATGTTTTTTTCTGTTTTTTGTTTGTTTTTTTGTACAATAAGCGTATAAAGCGACACGTAAACGTGCTATCCATACCCCAAGCAACATATCAACGTGAAGCTATGATCAAAGCCGATGCTCTGAAGGTGTCCCATGGGTTGTGGGCTGTCCATACCGTTTTTAATCAATGGCTTTGTAAAGGTTTGTGTTTGGAAACCCCCAAAATTATGACGACGGCAATTTCGATATATTAGCGGATATATTGCGTCAAAATATGCGTATAACCTATCAAAATGTTGGGCCAATCGATGCCTAAGGGATGGTTGATTTAGCTAGCACGTGCATGCAACCGATGCCACTTGTAAGTGACATGAAAACACGAAACTTGATGGGAATCCCAACTTCACCCCATACTGGGGGGAGTTGTGGATCCTCTTTTGTCACCCCTCGCCTTGAGGTGCCACGTAGGCAGTCAGCTTTCCGCCGTTCTCTGCGATAATAAAACACCCAGTATTTTATTATCTTCACCTTAGCACACTACCGGAAGCCCGAACGTAGTCCGTTTCCGCCCCTGCAATTACATATATATATATTCATATATATCTCTTTCTTCATCAGGTTATGGGCCTGTTCCACTTGGATTGTGTTCGTGGCATTTGGTAGGCGGCTTTGGTCCTTGGGGCTGCACCAGCGCCTCTCGCAACATTTTTTGGCGTCAAGCACCAGCTTCGCACATTCGGCACCAGCCTCTCCTCATCTTTGGCCACCGTTGACGATCGCGGCCGAGGACATTTTGCTCGTTGAACCATCCGAGCGCGGGGTAGCACCGGCACCCTACAACTTTTTGCGTACGCACAAGCTACGAGTTCGACATTATCTCCATCGCCTTTGCTTCTCTGGACAGCAACACCGTTCCTGCAGCAAAACTGGCTTACCGGGCACGACTATTTTGACGTCACCGACGTCTTCCTCGTCAAATTCTACCCCAAATTGAGTCTTTCATCACTTGATTTAGTTATTTTTGCAAAAAGTTATCGTTTCGCACGAAACCCAAACTTTTTAACTTACAGATTTTACAGTTACAGCGGCATGGCTACTTTACGCCAACGTACGCGCATGGCCACTCTGCGTTCTACGCTAAATTTGCTTAGAGATCGACAATCTACCCCTGGCTACAATCTGGTGGTGCTTGGTGGTGCCTATACCCCAAGCACCAACATCGGCTCCGGCGTCGTTTCGTCAATATCGACCGCGAGGATTTTGACTTCGTCGCCCTCGCCTCTCCTCATCCTTCGCTGCCAGCTTTACATGAACAACGTCTGTTTGTGTGTGGTGGTGTTATTGCTGCCACCCACACCCTAGCCTGTTCGTCCATTTCCAATTTCGCAGGATGCAGCTCTGCTTCCCGGTGCTCTTTTCGCATTTTGCGGCCGCGGCCATCGTGCCCTACCCACGCCGGCGCGTTCGCTCCGGTGGTGCCGCGCATCCTTCGGCAGCACACTCGCACAGGGGTAGGGTGAAATTCTTCGTTTTAGCTGGTGCTTGCCTCTTCACCATCGAGGACTCCGCCGCCAGCGAATTAGTCTGCTATGTTTTAGCAGCCTACCCCGCGGGAGTAGTTGATCCCCGCGGCACATGCATGGGCGTAAGCCCCTAGAGCACAACACAAGATTAGCGCAGGCGGATGCCGTACTAGCTGGGTTGAGAGAGACCACTTGATTTTTGTGATGTGTGCAGTTAGGGTTTCCTGTGTTTGTTGATTAGAATCTACGTGTGGCACCTCACACCTTCGGGGTGAGGTGTGGTGGTGTGATGGGAATCCCAACTTCACCCCATACTTGGGGGAGTTGTGGATCCTCTTCTGTCACCGACCCCTCGCCTTGAGGTGCCACGTAGGCAGTCAGCTTTCCGCCGTTCTCTGCGATAATAAAACACCCAGTATTTTATTATCTTCACCTTAGCACACTACCGGAAGCCCGAACGTAGTCCGTTTCCGCCCCTGCAGTTACATATATATATATATATATTCATATATATCTCTTTCTTCATCATGCAGCCCTGCAGTTTTTGGGATGCAGCCCTGCAGTTTGGGATGCAGCCCTGATATATATACGACCGATCGACGAAAACCCTTGGGTACATGTTTCCACGGCCTGATTATTATTTGGTCGGCAATTATTGGCAAAAGTCATCGGCTATCAGCTTTTGACTCAGAAGCCACAATGTAATAGAAGCTGCGACCTATTGTAACCATATGCGGCAGTTATGCCTTCAGCATACGTAGACAATATGATTATGTGGAACTTATAATCCCACTTAAGTTGCATCATGATAAATTAATCCAGGTGTTAACAAGTGTTCAGGATTTGATAAGGGGTTGACGCCCCACAGGCCAAAGGTCACTACTATCTCGTAAGGCTCGCCTCAAGTGTGCGGCTTTGAGGATCAGCGTCCTGGCGAGGCACAGTCATGATGCTTCCTAGTCCATAATGGAGCTGGAAATGAGAATGCTCAAGATATCCGAAGACAGGAAGGCTTTTGGTTGGCCAGAGTTGCTGTCTAGATGTTTAACCTCGATGGGGTTGCATTCGGATACAAACTGTGCAACCATGCATGTGACTTATACATTGGTGTATGACTTTGATGAATCGTCTCTTGTCATGAACCTGGAAGGAATGACGGGCAAATAGCTAGAGTGGCGGATTTACTCACTCGGCTTTGCTGTTATGGAATTCGATGCCTGTTGGCACTACTGGCAATCCTTTGCTCAGATGCTTTCCTTAAGACATTGGCAACAACTTGTGTGCCAGCCTCTCTAGATTTGGGGAGAAACCATGGATCAACAATTCATCAATCAAAACACATGTTACCAAGGTTGATTCAACGAATCCTTCAACTCTTGAATTTCGACAATCAGCATCTTAGGCTGTTGACGTCAAAGTGATGGTCGTAAGCTTACAATATAGCTTATTCACATTTGAAAAACCATCGTTCTCCTATGTCAGTGCCCTTCATATAATATGATAGAGCCGGAGAGATATGCATCTATGATTTCTTCATAATGAACTTTATGTGTCAGTAAGTCAAATAAGACTTCATTTGATGCTTCAGTCGGCATGATGTACCGTGTCATCAACTTTATGGCTGCTATATACAAATGCTGGAACTTTTGATAAGATTTTTAATCTTCCAAGCAAAATCACAATGATGTAAATCAATATGTGGCAAGCAGCGGTATGAAGAATGAATGAATCTATACTCCTTCCTCCCCCTTTTAAAAAGAGGTGAATCAAACCAATCAGATGGTGATGGAGAATGCTATTCAAAATTCAATCATTATGTTATGTGAAAATGGTCTCAGTAATCAGACTGAGATTACTTATCGAATGCTTTCGAGGTAACATTGTAAATATGAACACCGATTCTCTCTACGTCATACCGGCAATATGCCTGACGTTTTTGAATGTGGCAAATGCCAGATGATGTCAAATATTCAATGTCAATTCACTATGAATTAATATGCAGTTTTGGGGTTGCAGCCCAAATACATTGTCAGTTCAGGGTCACTATAGTGTGCCCAAGTTAGACAATGTTTCTGGATAATGATTGTCATAATGAACAACGAAATCAGTGATGGTACCGAAATTAATTTTGGTATCGAAGCTAATGGAGAGTCAATTAAGAAGTGTCTGTAATGACAACAACTTACTACGAGTTGTATTTCCGTAGTTGATGGATGGCTGGCATGTCATTTCATTATGATTAGAACATGGCATTGCCTAGTGATATGTGTATCTTCTTTAGTACATGATCGCTTATCTCAATGGTGCCCATTTTATTTTTGGGCAAACACTATTCAGAGACTTGTCATGATAAGGAAGTATAAATGATGAATGTGTCATTTCAATCCGATAGAATTGTGACTTGTTGATGACTATAAAATTTCTGTCACTTTCCAGAATGAGGATAAATTGCGCTTGGAAACCGTCTGCAGATTGCGGGTTCGAGTTCCGCCATGGCATTTCCCAAGACTTCTTGGCCTAATAGTCGAGGCAACAAATTTCTAAACATTCCAGAATGAACTTTCAAAGAGTCATAATTCCTCAATGAAGCATGCGTGTCTTATGTGCCAAAATGATATGAAACCACAAGTATGATGTCAATCTATATGTGGATGGTTTATACCATTGTATGCTATTCCACAAATAAATAGTGATGTCAGAATAAAACTTTGGACAATTGCAACTCAGTACAAACCCGAGTGCATTCAAGTCCATTTGTATGCTCAGAATCTGAATCTAATGTACTTTCGATATGCACAGGATAGAACATATTTTCTATGTGATTCTGGATTCAGGAATTAGAGTCAATGTAAAACTCTTTTCCTATTTCAGACGATGAAACCTTTATTCCCTTAGGTGCAATACCTTATTGTAAGGGATTCATTTCAATACAAGTTTCAATCGATTTTCTCAAATCTGTCACTTTTGTGATGATCAGATTGGTCAACTTTACAGCATAACCACTTCCCCTCGCTGAAGGAGATGACTCCCTTCATAGGGCGGTATATTGGCTGTTTCATATGACACATGGAAAACATGAGTAACTCTTGGAGAATTTCGGAATAAATATCCTGAATTAGCTGTGCTTGATTGCTCTATGCCCAAGAATGACCGAAGAGATTACTTGCCATCTTTTAGCCGTATGGCGTAGAGGCCGCTTACCAACGGTTGGGTCATAAGTTGGATAGCTATGTTAGCTATGTTGGAGGCTGAATAGCCATGATTGCACAGATTCTGTCCTCCATGATGAATAGACCTTTGAGATACGTGGTGTCTGATGAATCAATACTTTTGACAACAACTCAACCTTTAGGTATGATGAAGAGCTGATGATCTTTGCTGCAATGCAATTGTTTGATGCGTATCACTGAAATGCCTTGTGATATAATAATCTCACTGCATAGGCTTTGTTCAATGGCGGTATGATCAGATATATAATGATCCATGAAGACAAGATGGTTGGTATGGCTCATTTAGCAGGCATGATTACCTCAAAGAGATGCCAATACACGGATACATTTCAAGACATAAGGGCAATAGGCTTATTATGTAGCCTTCAAAGGCAGCTAGCATTTATGCTGAATTGGTCAGCTCAGTGGCTTTGACCTTTCTAGGTGTTGTACTCAGGCCGTAGCCTGCATATTGCATTGAGTAATCTTGACACCTTTAATGATCCAATCAGATGAAATATCAAGAATGGTTGCCCTTTTAAATGATCATCGGTGGCAGAGGCTATGGTGCTTGCACCGAGTCAATATACAATTCTAGTCTGGATACATGATAGACCAGATGTATACAATGTCTAGGTCTTCTAAATCAAGCTCATATGTATATCATGGCTGATGACCTTAGGAATGTTTGATACATATATGTGTCAACTTCATGGAGTTCTGCATGGTTTGACTGTATATAGTCAGGCTTACCAAAACAAAACAATGATGCAACTTACTTTATTTTATTATTTGTCTTTATTATTTATTTGGTTTTTAGTTGTATCTTTAGCTTATCATCTTCCCCCCTCAAGGAAATGTATTGCTAGGCGGTTGTCAAGCGCCGTTTAAATACAACAGAGGTCCGACCTCTATGTGATGACGTGATAGCTTACTATGAAGCTGGATAGCAGTTCTCGGGTTGCAGCCCATTGCACCGAAGGTGCATCGCAGTCTTTGGGATGCAGCCCGAATTCACGTCATCAGCGTGGGTCATATAGTGCCCATGCATGTGCTGCATAAAATACAACACTACCCTCCAGCGGCGAAGTGGTTTACTATTACCATCATCGTATGCTGTGGGATATCAAATATATGATCAGAGAGCATGGTAATATATGTACCATGTTTGTCAATATCGGAGAGACTGTGTCTTCTTTAAAATCCTTTGACTATATGTATAATGGTGTTGTACTGATGTCACACCTTCTCTCTGAGTGATTTATTGATTTCAGATGTGATGTCGTGGCAGTCAACCTTGTCCGCTTGTACCGGAGGTTGTATGAATTGTGCCCACGTCATTGGCACGAGTCATATTGTGTCCATGCATACGCGATCTCAGCGCAGGTCACAATTCAGTGCCCGAGCATACGCGATTTTAGCGTAGGTCACATTGTGCCTCCATTTATTACATCTGAGAATATTTGTTACTCATCTTTGTGAGTCTAGACAGCATTGTGCTGATTGCAATGCTTTCTCTGGTGACTTGTATATCACAGATTATACCAAATGTGGTGATCAGTCCAGTGCAATATTTTGTCACCGGAATGTACAGGGATTGTAAATGGTTGCAATCCAGCCGGAGGAACAATCTCAACAGCTATTCTGTACTAATGAATTCATCGGAGTTGTACTCATTTCGACGATTCGAAACCCATGTCATTTGTAGTAATGACAACTCACATGGATATATAGGGTTTTTATCAGAATGCTTTTATGTGATGTCAACATATTATGAACAATTCACTTGCATCTTAGGACAAAGGAGTTACGCTTGGAAGGTCTTGCATGGTGGTCTCCCAACAGTTATCAGCTGTTATTCGGGTGCCACATTCTGCCTTCAGCACTGGGACTATATCAACCAGTCTTACAGCGATGCACTTGTCCTTCCCACTCTTATGTACGGCTATAGTGCCAAAGTGTATCAGGTGGGATATATATATATATATACATTATATAACTATCATCTTCTGATCCAGGATATGCAATTAAGCATGGTATCAGGTTATATGTTATGTATATAGTTCAGCATTCCGAACTTACTCGAGGATGTAAATGCTGAGCAAGAGTCAACTTATAGTCATTGGGATGTAGTTTCCCATCCGATTTTACACTTTGTTAGTGATGGTGGATTTAACGTTGTACAGATTTCAACGCGCGTTACTTGTGGATGCAGTGATTTTATCAAAAGCAATCCATCAGAAATCGCCAGATCGGAATATAAAATGGATATGTGTGTGATCCTATCCACCTTCTTCCCTCCTTGAGGAAGTGTGAACACATAGGCAGGTCAGTTGCCTATATACCTTATAGCTTATAGCTTATAGCTTACAGCTTATAGCTTATAGCTTATAGCTTGCAGTCCTTGTAGGAAGCAGCTTATACAGTTTTAGGGTTGTTGCCCAACAGTTCTTGGGTTGTTGCCCAACAGTTCTTGGGTTGTTGCCCGAAATATTGTCATGTCCGTGCTGATTGCAGCATGACAAATATGCCAAACACGAAGGGTTTCCTATTATATAGGTGGCATTTAGGGTATGTTACGTTACAGTGACCCTTATCCCCCACAGTGATGTTAGGGTTTTACTTGCCATCAGCAACCCTGAAATATGTTAAATTAAAGCAGTATAAACATTTTGCAAAGATATTTAAGCATTTAATTTTTCACTGTGTGTCACGTGGTTTTTTAGAGGTACGTTACACCCCTGATACACACACGTGATTTTAAGGGTGTTACAGGGTGTTACAAGTGCTGCATAAATCAGGGAATATTTATTGATAGCTGAATAATCAGATCAGCGAAAAAAATCAACCCGATTTTTTCATTTTGAAATCATGTGTGTGGAGCTTTTACGCATTTTGTTACAGCCAATATGTACACCCCTATATATTACACACCTAACATCTAGGGTGTTACACGAGATATGACCATGGTCATTATGTTTTTCTGATACCTTAATAGGTATAAAATCATAATTTGAAATAAAATGGGGTCGAAATTTCAATTTTGAAATTTATCGCCAACGATTTTCACCCATTTTGCACCTTTTTTGGCCATTTATTATATTACCACAATAATATATCTCGATGTGTGTGGAAGCTGCAAGTTACAGAAGTACTGCAACTTACTTCACTTTTGCACATGATAATTTTCATGGCATAATAGTGAATATCTCTGATTGTCAACATCTGTGGTTGATCATAAATATGGGTTTTACTGATTTGAAACCCATGGAAGTTGATGCACTTCCTGATGATTTATAGGTGTACCAACTATAAGCGGATTAACCACTTAAGTGATAACTTATCAACCTATGATATGTTTGGGCATATGGTTGTGCACTAAGAGCATATCAAAATGATATCTCTAGATTCCAAACATATCAGGACACAGCTTGATAATAATCTAAGCAGTTTAGCACAACACAATGTGTGTGTGTGTGTCCACAACAACCTATGTCAGTCAGTTCAATATATAAGTACTGATCTGAGTAGGTACATGCTTTTTGTGCTGATCATTACTGAATCAATTGTCACAATGCATTGAGGTTGTTGTTCTTGCTCCAGCGATAATGAAAAGGTATGGACAGTGTTCAGCAGTTACCAGCTGCATTGTGAACACTGTATACTGCCTTCGGGTCTGGAGATATTCTCCATCCAGCCCTTCAGCATGCAGTTTTATCCTATTACCTTAACTATCGCCATCACTGACATCCAACACGCACATGTGTTTGTTGGATGGTATCTATATTATCATACACATAGTTGATATTATAGTTGATCATTTCACTTATTGAGTCAGTGAATGTCATTATATATACCATAGTCAGTGGTGTGTACATTGTGCAGGTACTTGCTGATAAGTACATGTGTGTGTGGAACTTTACTACACACTTGTATACAGGTGATAATGGTATTACAATGTACCAAGATAATTCATCATGCAGGATGATCTGTATACCAAGTACTAATAATCCAACATGATATATATATATATCAGAGTAGTATTTATTGTAATCCGGCATACTCTCATTTACGATAATGAGTTGCTTGATTTATTTTACATGTAGTTCCGGTGAGCATTCCGTCCAGTAATCCACCATAGAACGTACACGCTCTTCCCAAATCCTACGTCGGAGCATGACGAGCTAATTATGGTGTTAAGATTACCTTCAGGCACCTTACACATACATGATTCCAATATAGCTAACATGCACTGCAATATGCCTTGTGCAATGTACAATGTATTGTGATATGATACTAATATTCCAGTTGTTATCATGATCAAACTGGTAATATATATTACAGCTGATAGCGTGGTCAAGCTGTATTAGTGATGCATGCACAATTCACAGTGTTGCAGTCACTCAGTATATAATGTATATGTAGTGTAATGCATATATGCTGCATGCACTCATTATATACTGCATGTTGGTGTATACTGCAAGTCAAGTATATGTGCATGTGTGTGTGCTGCAATCATTGCAATCTCCGCACACTCTAATCTTGCACACATTATTATGTTGCTGCTAAGTATTCATGATCTGTCATGTAGATGTACACAGCATTCATGCAGTTCACACTCTTGATTGCAAGTAAGTATACAAATCTGACAGTGAATAAATTGCAATATCTCAGCAGTCATCAAAGTATTGTGTGGCATGCTGCAATATTGTCATCATGCGTCCGTTCATGATTATCCCTGCAAGTATACACATATTTTGCAGAGGATATTGTGACGCGCGCATATGATGCGCAGATGATTATTGCAACTATATTGACATCGTCATCATAAAACTGCAAAATGATTGTCGTGCGCTGCAAGTGATTTATTGCAATTGTGCGCGCTGTTGATAAAGAGCGCATATTGTCGCCATATACTTAGCACATGACACGAGTGCTAATTTGCGCGCGGATCATGATTCCGCTGATGTTTTCCGTGCCCGCATCTCATACTGCGTAATTCTTACAGCTGCGAATCATTCCTGCGCGTACATATGATGGCCGCGCATACATTTCTTACAGCTGCGAATCGCTTTTGCGCGCATATGTGATCGCCGTACATACATTTCTTACAGCTGCGAATCGCTTCTGCGCGCATATGTGATCACAGAGCATTTGTATGCCGCATGCACACCTTTTCGCGCAGTATATACGACGCTCGGCTGCTGTGTACGATTCTGCGAATGCGACGATTATCCTCGCGCTCTCTATTCGCTTTTGCAGCGGTCAGATATATGCAGTATATCAGATATCCGTGCTTATTCGATTGCGTCGTCAGATATGCTTTGCGCTCCGCAACCTGTATACACAAAATTATTGATATCTACGCTGCACTCACACTTGAGTTCTCGTTTCTCGCCTTAACGATCGAATACCAATGATAAGGACGTTGTCGCGAGCCTTAAGATATATATGATATAATAAGATAGTGCAGTGTTATTTGAACAGTAACACGTGCACAGCTTATGAGCGGGTGATGAGTGCAGACTTCGTCAGAAGATACTGCTCTAGCACAACGCTAGCTCATCTATACCGAATGCCTCCCATCTCACAGATGGTACCGCTATTGGGTTGTGAACCCGAGGCATTGGTTGAACGACTGGTATCGGCAGCACGAATGATGCGTTCGCCATATGATACCCGCATGCTTGTTCCGCACATGCTAGAAGCGAAGATGATTTCTTCTCCGAACCGTTTGGTACTTCAAGATTGTATCTTGCTTCGCCATCTTCGAGTTCGACATACGAACTCTCGATGACAGGTGTCATTCAAGTCTTTCCTTGAATAAATGATAGATGATGTGACTTATCATCTCGATGACATGTACAGTCATAGTCGACCGTACTGACGATTGTCTGTCATTATAATATATGACATGACTCGACATGACATGACATGTCTGACATGTCTGACAGGTATGACATGTATGACATGTATGGCACATGTGTCATCGGTCATAACCCTGACAAAGACCGGGAAGTTTGAGCACAGAACAGAGAGAGTGGGCACACGGATCAAAGAACACAGAGCACCGTGTAAGGATAGTTCAAGCTCAAAGCATAGTACACAGGGAAAGGGGAGCCTGGGCACAGACCACACAACACAGAGCACAGAATACAGAACCCAGGGAAAATATGAGCACTAAGCATAGTGCACAGAACACACAGCAAGTGCAGCCGAAGCACAGAACACAAAGCACAGATCACAGAATGTGGAAGGGCCGAGCAAAAAGCACCAAGCTAAAAGCACAGATTGTAGGCAGTTTGAACACACCGCACAGAGCACAGATCACAAAGTACAGAGCACAGAGCACATAATATAGAGCACAAAGCATGGGCCGACCAAACACGGAGCACAAAACCCAGAGCATTTTTCTTGGACAACCTAAACACAGTGCAAGGAATGTGGGCATCCCGAGCACAGAATTCAGAGCACAGAACAGGGACAACCAGAGCAAAGAGCACAGAGCACATAAAGGGGGCAAGCCGAGCATAAAGCACAAGGCAGGAAGCATATAACAGGGGCATTTTGAGCACAATGCACAATGCACAAATTGCAGAGCACTGATAACCCTAGTACAGAACAATGAGACTGAAGCACCGTGCATGGGCAACTTCCATACAAGCACCGAGCTAGAAACACGGAGCACTGACAACTTGATTACACAATACAGAGCGGTAGACATTCAAGTTTGTCGCAAGGTGTTGTTTTTTGTCGCAATTTGCGACAATAATTATATTTTTGGCTGCGACAAAAATTATTGTGAATGTCACCATAGTCGCAGCTGCGACAACCATGATTTTCAGAACCATGTTTGTCGCAAAATTTTACAGAAAATTTTCGACACGGAAGTACACATACGAAAAGTACCGCGGAAGTGACGTGAATTCGACAAAATTATTAGACAACAAGTACCGCGCGTATGACATAAAATACAAACAGGATAGACAGTTACTTGCAGGAAGCTAAGCTACTAGCTTTGAACTGATGTTAACTACAACATGCCCGCAACACGTGGAAGCATTTCGAACCGTAATCCAAATTCCTAGCGTGACAAATAATACAAATTTAAAAAGCAAAGCACACGAATATCAAATATAGGTTATCGTTACCTTCTATACTAAGCTTCTAGCTTTAAATGTAAGAAAACACGAACAGAAACACTAAGCTATTAAACATGCGCTGCATAAAATAAAATGCCAGCAGGGATCAGAACGCCGCTCAGGTAAGATGTTGGGAATTGAACCCAATCCGGCGGGCTGTGAAGAAGCCCGCCGGTCTCCGAGCATCCCTGCGTAGAACGCGATATAACCACCATATTCGTCTGTCGTGCTCGCGGGATGCGACTACATACGTAGTGCGTGTGAGAACATCGCACGATGCCCCCCTGCCAGGCTTCACGCGCGCACCAGATAACGGACTCCAGATAAATGACGAACTGTAACAAGCGTTAGTCATGCACGTAGAAATACAAAAGGCTACGAAAAGCACAAACAGAGCAAGGCGCCGCAACATGAAATTTTCGAGAATGATGGACACTCTGGAAATCTGGATATTATCAATTTAAAACGTGTGTTCGACAGAGTTTCGTGACGATGACGGCCGCGGCCGCGGACTGTCGATAAAATCCGACGTGCTCGAGTTCCGCGATTGGAGATGGCGGTAACGCGCGGACGGTCGATTAAAAATCCGACGTAGGACTGTTGAGATCGTCACACTGAGAACTTTTGGGACGAATCTTTTTGCGACACGACAATTTGAAAGACCCTACGACAAATAATGAAAACCAAATTTGATATTTGCATATTTCGCCTATTCGAGGTATGAATCGGCTCAACCCAGGCGAAGTGTCATGTCACACGACAGCACTGGCCAGTCGAGTGACACTGGCGAGTGGGCCCTTTTAAAAGCGCCCGGTATAAATCAGATGTTGAACGAGTCACTGATTGGCGGTAACGCGCGAACGGCCAAAAAATCTGACGTAGGACTGCTGAGAACTTTTGGGACGCAAACCAAAATGGATATTCTGCCTATATTCGAGGTATAAATCAGATGTTGAAGGCGTCACTGAATCCGGCGTAGGACTGTTGAGATCGTCACACTGAGAACTTTTGGGACGAAATCCAAATTCAAATTGGATATTCCGCCTATATTCGAGGTATACGAATCAGATGTTGAACGCGTCATTGATTGGAGGTAACGCGCGAACGGTCCATAAGAATCTGACGTAGGACCGTGCTGAGATCGTCATATAAATGAGAACTTTTGCCTACTTTTGGGGCGAAATCGAAATTAGATATTCCGCCTATATTCGAGGTATAAATCAGTTGTTGAACGCGTCACTGATTGGCGGCTACGCGCGAACGGTCCAAAAAATATGACGTAGGACTGTGACGTCAGTAAAATGTTTTCGAAAATTTCAACGTGATAAATTTTGATGGTCCGCCCTGGCAGTGTGGCATGTCCCGATGTCACTTTTCCCCAGAAAACCTGTTTCGCTCCTATAAGGGAAACGAAATGAAAAACAGCTTTTTTGGAAAAAAAAAAGCTGCGAAGCGTCGTTAATATAAACAATTCTTTTTGCGACACGACAAATTACAAGACCTTACGACAAATAAGAGAGGCTACCCAGATGAATGGTCCCTCGAATGTGGAGTTCCTCAGGGAGAGGTTTTGAGCCCACTAAGGTTTGTAGCCATTATGGATATCCTGGCAATTTGGTTAGCAAAAAGAGCAAACGGTGCAAACCCGACAGGAACCACATATGGATACGAACTCAACTCGGAACGCCATAGACCAGACAAACCAGGAAATAATGTTATTCCTCCCTCTCAAAACTTATTAGAAAAGGACACCCCTTTAAATATCTTTGCACGGTTCTTCTGTGATGACATCATGCTCGTGGGAAAAACTAAAGACGAAGTTCAAGACATGCTAGGTATAGTTAATGAATTTATGAGCTTCATCGGCATTCCCATCAATGTTAAGAAATCCAAATACTCTTACAGAAAGCGCATCAAACCCCAGGGCAAAATAGTAACACGATATGACCTGTCCGATGATTTACTCATCTCTGGGGGTCACCTGGAGCCCAATACCAATGACTCGAGTCCTTCCATTGATGCGAAATGGATACCCCCTGAGTCACCAGAATTTCTCGATTTCTCTAACAGCAAAGAGGTAAACAGATACCTCGGAGTATGGTTTGCACTAAATGGGGAATGGGACAAACAGGCGGAAATCCTTATCGACAGACTTAAATCCACTCTCACATCCATCCAACTGCAACACATGACTCTACACCAGCTAAGATATGTTATAAATGCGGTTGTAGTTCCGAGGATGGCGTACCCCCTTAAAGTTACCTCAGCAATTGCCAACTCCTCAAAGAATGTTGCAATTGAATTAGACAAAATGATAGCTTCGTTTATAATCAAATACCTGGGCTGCCCAGTTGACACTAATCACCAAATAATCTGGACAGCAGTCTGCCAGGGCGGGTACGGTATTGATAGTGTCTTCGACATTGTAACCGCGTCGTGTATTACTGAAACCATGAACACCCTGTGTTCTGCAGATGAACACGAATATTGGCAACACAACCACACGGACCGTATCACTGACCCTCACCTTATCTCACTATACCGTAGAACCAGCAATTTATGGCTTAAAATAATAATTCAACACATGAACAACGAAATGAGTAAAAATGCCATCTCGGGCTTTCCCTTATCACACTATGCAACCTATAGTCACACAAAAGACAAACGCTTTAACTGGTTCAGGCGTACAGGTCACATTATGGCAAAACTTAGATACGCTATCGACTCTAAAAATTACCCTGAAAATGAAGCGGGTGAAACCACATTAATCACCACCCTTCCCAGACAACTCTACATGTCGAGGAATGTTACCTCCGCAATTCAAAAATATAACCTCAAGCACACAGGTTCCTTTCCGACTCCCTGCGGTGGAATGTTAAAAAACTGGCAAGAAAGCAAAGGCTTTTTCAGGCTGAACGGTAATAGGCCCCCTGGATGGCTAACCGAAATCGAAAAGGAAATGCTTCAAAACCCTGTAGATTTGGGCCCACAGGCCAGATATGTCAAGAAACAATATAGAGACAACATAGTACCCCCGGACACGGGTGAGTTTCATTGGAAAGGAAATGGTGACCGAGAATCCATCTCTCTTATTCACATTACCAATATTGACTTAGAGGCCATGTCAATCGTACAATACACAGAATACAGTAACAATGCCAAAAACCCTAATGTCTTTGTCAGAATCGAAGGAACCAGCAGTTTTCAATACGACTTTGAATATAGCATCACCGATGACGGTTGCATCCTAATTCCAGCAGGTTCCATTTTCGAATATAATGACCATATGGACCCGCCCTCTTCTGTTCTTGCTAAAGTCAGTGATATTAACTCACACTATGATTACATCTCAGACAGACAATATGAGACCATTATTGCCAGAATGAAAAACAAAACTGCGGAAGAAGAAAGTGAATACAGCTGCCCTAGCGACTCAGAAGAAGAATCTACCCCCTTCGCCGAAAAGAGCAAACAAATGGAGGATTATGATATGGCAAGCGATGGTTCCCTATTCGCCGGTAAAAAATCAGCATGCAGTGGTGCAGCATATGCCATAAAAAACTTTGACAACGGAATGCCACTTGTTCGGAAGATGAATATCCCCCCCTCAAGAACTTTCGCCGCACCGGGGCTTCTTATCAAGGAAGATATCCAAAACCCTAGTAGTACATCTGCTGAAATTGCGGGACTGCGATTCTTACTCACAGAACAAAAAGAGAATCTCCTCAAATCCATGACTCCAATGGTACATGCCATTGACTCCATGGCCGCAATATCTGCTGTAACAAAGGATGGCAGATCCATGAGTGCCCGGGACAAATTACGTGAAGCTAATCGCAGAGATGTGCAGGCTGTTCGCCTACTGTTAGAAGAACTTGGCTTCTACAGTGAAGGAGATCACAGTAAAATTATCCTTAAATGGATCAGGGGTCACAATAATGACAAAGTCCATGACAGAGTGGACCGTACTGCCAAAAGAGCCTCATTCAGAGGGGGTTGTTTAGACATCTCCCGCTACGACCCTGCCGAGGAATTACCATTCTCGTTATTCTTTTTTGAGGTCCCTATTTTAGGTGATATCCGCAGTCACATTAGAAGAATTCAGCGTCTCTCACACTACCATAATTGGAGAACTCTACTGTCTCAAGGGAAGAACTTGAGGATGCTCGACGAGAATAACACCACGCCCACTAAAGATATTTCCAAAATTACACCTAAAGCTTTCACTGCTTCTAGAAGCAGAGAACTCTTGGGTCTCCAAGCCTCTCCAGCACGTTTATTCAAACTGGGGGAAAATCGGGACTGAAAACTGCCCCTACTGCCAACAGAATACAAAATGCACCTTCGAACACATCCAACTTGAATGCTCGGGACATAATAATAGTTTGCATAGTCTTAGAACAACCCAAGATGGCGAACTAAGGAAAATCATTGCTGAAGAAATCTCAGAAAAGCCCAAACTACTAAACCCTGGAAAAGGTACCACATACATCAAAACACAGCCATCGAAACTTTTTCCACTTGCTGACCTAAGACAGGAAATGAATGAGGAATTATACTTACACGCTCTCCCGGAAGCTAGCATGTACCGACCATCAAGTTCAAAAAAGAATACCATTGCTGTGACCGCTAAACCCGAAGTGGACCATGTCACGGGGACAATTAAATATCCCGAACTCCAATATGTCCAAAAGAAAGAGTTTTGGAAACTTTTGGCCTGGCACCGCCTTTCCAACAAAGCAGTCCCATGCTCACTTGCGGAGTACTCGAATAGGGCACACGATATTCATGAAGCACTCAATGCATGTAAGTTTGAATCGGGGGATCCTAAAAACTGCTACGCAATCAGAAGAAGCCTCTTAGATATTTTGGTGGATGACAGGAACCTTGACAAAAACGGTTGTGAACTTTTCTCAAACCCACTAAATGCCCACCCTAGAATTCACTCGAGAAGATGCATACCCACCACAAGAATGAAAAAAGCCCTCAGGCCCTTCTGCCATCATGGCAAAATTGGCTTTGATGGTCTCGCTTGGGATGCCTACGTGGATCCGATAACAGGCATCGGCAGAATCGTTTATGGAAATCCCCCCTTTGATGGGAAAGAAAAGGGCAAATCTTCGGCGGTTATGACTACCTTGGAAATGGGATATAAAGCGGCCAACACCGTCCCTGGATTTTCAGGAACATGGATTCTTCCGCTGTCTCCCAAAAACCAAAAAAAAATGGTTCGATAAAGGTTTCAAACTTGTTTTCAGATTCCCGCATAACACTATTCCATTTATCCCACATGGCTATTGGACGGGTGATGACCCCTACGTTCTTCCAGGTGGTGGATGCTATAAGGATGACTTTTCGGATGTTGTTATCATAGCTATAGACGGTGCACCCAGTGATGCTGGAAACAGCTGAACAGGCAGTGGGGACCCGCTGCCGACGGTGAAACAACGGATCACTAAACTCGGATATACAAACGATATATACCCGAGGTGAGTGACACAGGCTGACCACCGAAGATGACATACAGGAATGACACTAGATTGTACGAACTAGTCGTAGTCTCAATTCCAGCACACCACCTCATCTGAGGTGGATCAGCTAGTGACACTCACCACCCTAGCTACTAGAGTTTACAGAGAATGTAAAGAGATGTCAACTCTAGTCAGCTAGCAAAGTCACAGGTGACATGATGAAAGTCAGGCTAGCATAACAAATATTGCTAAGCCTAGGAAATTGCTAGGACCAATTCCGGTCTGCTAAAATTAATGCTCTGCCAGCTAGTGGTGGGTGCTCCCACAGATCTCGCCTGTTTGCATGTGATGGAGAATGTAACATAAGTCTGCCTGTCGGTGGCTAGTATCCCATGGTCCTTGTGGGAGGACCATAATCGATTATGGTCCTCCCACAAGGACCAATGTTGCAAGAATTTAATTGGGCATCGGTTCGGATCTAGAAGGCGCGCCCAATGATTTTTAGTATCAATGGGACATATATTAATTACTTCGATGCTTGGTCCGGCCTGGATCCACCCAATATATCCATGGCGTTCGCATTTGCGACAAGCACCCTCAACTTTTTCAGATTGCATTTTTTGAAAATTCAAAAAGGCACAAAAAGATACGATATCTTCAATAATTTTTTGGGAATAGTATGTGCAGGCTACACCTGCGTCCATGCGATCATATCGATCTTATACACATGTCCCCATCATATTTGGGTCATACGTCATGTTAGAGTGCATATATTGGCCATTTCTAATGCTTATTAACAACCGTACACCTTTTTAGTCGGTTTTTTAGCCGGAATGGGATAATCGGTGCAAACATGACCCATTATCCACGATGCCCGCTACGAGTGCATTCACAGTGTGGTAGGAGCGTATGGTGCTTAAACTTTTGAAGTATATCCATCAAATGATTTTTTGAAAGCTTAACATAAGCCATATGGGCAAGTATGTGAGCGATGTGCACTCGTTAGCTTGACGCGAAGTGAAAATTAGAAGTGCAAAAATCACAAAATCCTTATTTCACTCGGGAGTTATCACCCGCCACGGTAAACGAGAGCTCAGATGGCGACTAGAGTGTGGACTATCCAACTAAGTTTTCATATTTGGTCATAAACTCAAGGTGTGCGACCATGAGCGGCCAACACCGCGCACCATGCAACCGCTAGGACGCTTAAAGACTATGGTCCTTGTGGGAGGACCATCTTTTTTTCGACGATTTCGATAAAAAACATATCAAAAGCGCACCCTTTAAGCACGCCCCTCTGGCACACGCGTGGACGATCCTGTAGGGGAAATTATTCAATTGACTCATACATATGATGTCAAAAGCACGTATACGCCTCAAAGATCCATGTGGCACTCATAATAGTCATCGCGCGTTGGTCCTTGTGGGAGGACCATGAATTTGGATAGTAGCCATCGGTTTAGCTTCTAACTTCTGCGAACTGCAAAGATCTCCTGCCTATAAATCGTTCGTCTTAATCTTGAAAAAGCTGCCCGCAAGTGGTGAGAAATAAAATAATATTCTTCTGTCCAAAACTACAGCAAGTGGTGGAGAAATGATAACGCGAACACCGCCTGTCTGTTTAAAGAAATCAATAGTAGCCATCACCAGAGTCGTACCCAGCATCTTCCTCGTAATACGTCTCTTCATCATAAAACTCTGCACCACCAGTTCCGTCGGAATCGTGGGCTCCTGCCTCCCAGGCAGCCCACTCCTCTGCGGTGTAGACATCCTCATCGTCCACAGTAGGCTCACCCTCAAAAGAAACCGTGCCAATATTAAACTCTCTCTGCGGTAAAAATTCCTCCCCAAGTGGGGGCTCCAAAGCTCCGCCATAAGAATCCGGTTGGGAACCTGTGCCCAATACGAATTCCTGTTCCAATCGATCGGACGAAAAATGCGGAGCGGCCAAGTGGCCATCTTGCTCCTCTTCCTCCTCACAACTGCCGCTGGAATCATCGAAATACCCAAGTGGGTACTCCGATTCATCCTCATCCTCACTAGGTAAATACTCCTCATAACTTCGAACAACCCCAGAGCCGCAGAGCCCATATAGGGAGGTGCAATGGGAGGTGCATGGACATAGTGAAATTCCGCGCGGACAGGAGGGGCCTGCCGCACGGTGTCGCTCGCCCTAGTGGCACTAGGGGAGGGTCTAGTGGTCGAAATCTGTGTCGAGACTGATTGGGACGCCAAAATCGCCGGCGCATCGCCCACTCCTACTTCGCAAAATCTTCCGTTCGACATGCTAGAACCAGCGGTCTCGGCCGAGACACCACCAACTTGTGGCTCACTAGCCACCAAGATGTTCAATACTACCGGAAAATTCTCGGTCGATACTGCCGAAATCTGAGCCGCTCCACGGAAATGCGAAATAGCCGCATGCATGGAAGTGCACAAGGAAATGAGTTGAGATCTTTTGAGAGTCGAGACTCTCGCAAAACCAGTGTCGATAGATTCCAAAAGAGCTAGGAGCTCTTCACTCTCCAAAATCTGCGAGGAAGTCATAATCGAATAAAGAAACGAATACAAATCCAAATAGAGATCACAAACGAAAATAGCCGAAGAGTACCACTCCGTCGAAATCACCCAAAGCCGTAAGCAGCCGCCTCCAAGAAAACACGTAGAATCTGCTCTAAAGCGTCCCACAAGGCGTGGAGACGCTTAACCGAAAGATAGGGCGGAAATAAAATAAAATTCTACGCTAAAATTCAGTTCACGCGAACGTGAGAGGGACCATAACCTGCTGGAAACAGCTGAACATGCAGTGGGGACCCGCTGCCGACGGTGAAACAACGGATCACTAAACTCGGATATACAAACGATATATACCCGAGATGAGTGACACGAGGCTGACCACCGAAGATGACATACAAGAATGACACTAGACTGTACGAACTAGTCGTAGTGTCAATTCCAGCAAGTGATACTCAACCAGCCTTTGACTGGAGGCCTACACAGAAAAAGATTGCCAGATGGTTCCTTAACGTCCTTCTTAAGTCCAGAGTCACGAAGAAGAGGCTAGAATACACATGAGGCAGCCCTGATATTTGGAATGAAGTTCTGAACGAAAGCGACAAAGTACTTCCCTCTTCGCTTTGCCCATGGCCCACTCAAGACCCTCCTTATCATCAGAGTGATATTGAGCCTTATTATGGTGGTCACCACGACACGACAATCACAAACGCAAATTCCAAGCCCTTCATAAGCACCGTGAAATGGCCCAAAGTTCTTACACTCATGGGATACCTCCCTCCTCTTTTTGGTACTGTCCTCAACACGATAGGTGTTCCCCGTGGCAAGATTAAACCTCTCCTTAAAAAACTTTCAAGAATTTGTAGGCAACACACCAAAAATAGGCGAGACGTGTTTCTGTTAAACACCACCATCACCTTAAACATTGACCCGCATACAGTTGACATCTCGAGCAGTGAAGCCATGACAAAAACAGAAGCTGTGCAACAGTCAAACGACTTTCTTCAAACCCTCCTGCGATAATTCTCAAAATTTTTGCAATATAAGATGGTTCCGTGTCCCCAAGGGGAGGGGCCGTCCCCCCCTCCCCTCCCCCCGCCACCCCCTCCCCGCCCACCACGACCCCTTCCTCAACGTCTCCAAAACCCCCTTAATTCTTCGACTTCCCTCCCCACCGCTCAGATTCAGCCACCCCTCCACTCACCCGGCCATGGCTGCTTCTCCATCTTCTAGAGTTTTTTGCCTAGCACTTAGCTTTTTCTCTAGATGTCACCCTGCTGAAAAGTGGGTTGAGCCCCTTTGTGGGCGCGCTATAGCAGAGGGAGTAGCCCCTGGTGTTTTCACTAGCCTACTTTGCAGGGTTACCGCACTCTCAGGAATTTTGTCCCCTTTGCTAGCGTAAATGTTTTATTATTATTCCTCCATAACTAGAGATCAGGTCAATTTCTGGGCATGTGTTGAGCTTCTGTTTGTTTGGCCCTCCTGCTGAAGCCCCTGATGCTGAAGTGGTGTGCACTTTGGAGGACATCGATTTGGAGGCCTGCCGAGTCATGCCAGAGCTTATGGACCCCACAGAGTTACAAACCCTAAATGTCTATTTTCGTCCATAAGCTCTGGGGACAAGAGTACCCCTGACCTAATTAAATTTAAAATTACAGTCATTTCTCATACCGCTACCGGTGGTCACCTCTACCTCTATCCTCTTCCGTCTGAGACAGTGACACCAAACTCGAAACTGTGTCACCAAGTTTCAGGCGAGGGACGAGCGGAGGGAGCGCGAGAGGCACGAAGCAGCAAAAATGCGTTTTTGTTTATATGTATGTATCAAGTCGACAGTTACTCAACAGCCATTCGGAAATCACTTGGAGAGTTGGATTTGCACTCCCCACACTATGAAGCATTTCCAAAACGTATGCCAAGAATTTATGTGTCCCCTGAATTGTTAACGCAATATCCTGCTTTTCCATGCAGCTTCAGGTGAGCTCTTCGTTTGTGGCTCGCAGAGTTGTTGGTTTCGGGTTGTGTGAACCCCGACGTGCGGCAAGTGTTTCCTGGGCAGATACGGACAGCTTCCACTGTAGTTATTCGTTCAACTATGACCATCAGTGTCGTAGTGTCGAGATAGATAATCTGGTGCCTGGATATGGTGGTTATTAACTAATGTTGTTTCTTTTCTTACGACCAAGCCACACGCGTGTCGCTTGCAATTCAAAGTGTGCTATTTTATTTTTGTTAAGAGAGGGAATGTAGCCCCGTGAGATGGAAATACACGCACGCTTTTTGGGTACACTGTCAAAACGACCTTCACATGTCGTGTGGATCGCAGCTGATAATACACAAACCGATGGTTGGCACACTGTTAAATTATGGAAGACGCTTATAGGTGCTATGTGTTGGGCCGATACAAGCAATGTTATGATTTTTTTCAGACCTCTCCAGAGATACACTGTTGACGCCCCATTCTCCGTGTCTCGATATTTTCTCAACACCTGATTGCTCTCACTCGAAGGCGGCATGTATCATGGGTTCAGTGACATCGCGGTTCTACTTTTGTATTAACATTTGAAAGCTAACTGATATACAATATATGTGGTCGCTTAGGTGGTTTCACCTGACAACAAGGCTATGCAAGCAAACGCCGTTTACGTTTCAGCTCAACAAGGGTGCGTCTCAGTAATTCGAACCAGCTTGGAACACCTCGCGCTCGTCCACACTGGCAGAAAGTGTATTCCCAAAGCACTTTGCAGCTCTTGGCAGTTCTTTTCGTTTACCCTCATCTGACAGCTTTCGTTCAAGCTGGCATCTTCCTACTTCGGCATTCTGTTGTAAAATTGTTTGCTGCGTGCTCTGGATGTTTTTGCAGTCTGTCTCTTTGGCGATCCTGAACACGCGCTTACCAAAAAGACGGCTTATTTCGGCCTGTCGGTGACCACACCTGAGTTGTGTTGACGTTTTCCCCACACCAAAAAAATGAATACCGGTACGCAACTCTCAAGCCCATGCTTTCATACTTGTTTCCTAGGGATACGTAGTGGCGTTTTGGGAAGATTTTCCCGTGGTGTTGCTTCTAGAAGAGCATGAGGGTGACTGAATCTTGTGATAGCAGTGTCGGTTGTAAACGACTTGATCGAGCTGCACGACGCCGATGACGAGGCTATTATGTTCAATCTTGCTGAGCGTTTCAAGGTGTGTGCGTCAAATCTGCTTACTGAACATATGTTTTGCATCTAGTGCTTGGTTCTCAGAACCTAAGATACTGTTTAGCATCCAATATTATTATTGTTTCCGTCCGACAATGTCTACCACCTGTAGATTTAACACTTACCGTTCGTCTTGGCGAAGCCCTCTACTGAAATTAATGTTCTTACAATCATACATGCTATGCTTGACTTTTACTAGGGCATCAACGCGGTTGTTGTAGGCCTAACTCGGACTGACTTAAGCCTTGAGCGCGAACTCGGCATGCTTCTAGGGGCTGGCAGGGGAGGAGAAGGATAACTGCGCTGGCCGCTCGTCGTTTCAGTCCTTTCTGTCCGTCGCCTGCATGTCCCTTGCAGCATATCTAAATCGTGTGCGCAGGCCGATATGGTCACCGCAGCACTTTGTCTCTTCATTGCGGGTTGAGATAAGTTAATGTTCTGTGCGCACAGGCCGATAACTATTATACGTGCGTGGGACCTGTGCTGATTGCGATTAATCCGTACAAGGTAGGTCAGCTTGCGTGTGCAGACAGCTTTGGATTGTAAACTCTGATAAATGTTTAGAGAGATGTGCTTCTGTCGGCTTCGCGTGGTCGCTGAGATATGTACGCAAACTTTGAAGAGACGTGCAACTCTTACAATAGCGTTCGGAATCTTTGGTATAGTGGCTGGATATATACGGTCAGAAGGAAATCGATAACCACTTCGCACAAAAGGTGCACGACTGTCCACCGCATATTTATGGCACAGCTGATGCCGCTTACAGATCGATGCTGAGGTGAATCTTCCGCCTTGCCCTCAAAGTAGTTCATATCGCCGTTCTCCTTTCCGACGCTTGTACGCACTTCTTCTCCTGACCTGTGGTGGTGACCTTGTTTGCTATCAGAAATCGGCAACCTCAAGCGATCGTGATCAGTGGTGAGAGCGGCGCTGGAAAAACTGAGGCCGCCAAACTGATAATGAAATACATATTTGCGGTAATTTCTCTCAAAACTTTAGGCGAGATAGATTTCTGCTTGGCGCGCTTCGGTTGTTTTGCGAAAACCCTTCCAGGAGCCGTGTCTGTTGTGCTTGTGGTGTCAGGAAGTGCTTGACGTCCTCGGAAGCGCTATGTGTTTTCGCAGTTGTATGTGTAACGATGGCTTTGACGGTGACTTTGATAATCTGTTGAACTGTCGTGTAAATAGTTCAGCTGATGTTTCACAACACTTACCTCCTTGCCTCCCCATGGCTCCCGACTCTGAGTACATCTGTATGTGCTTGCATAATCAGGCTTCGCAGCTCAAGGCGAATAAGCTGGGGAAGTCTTGTATGATGAACACGGACGAGGACGGCCTCACCCGCCGCATCCTTGCCACTAATACTGCGCTAGAAGCGTTTGGGAACGCCAAAACAGTGCGTCTTCACATTTTTTGCTCGCTCTGTTTGTATGCTCCCTTCGAAACGGATAATCGAAGGTTTTACTGCTCTCCTTCGCTCCTCATGCCGGACTATAGAGCTTTCTTATAGAGGGTGCGCACGTGCCGAGCTTCCGTGGTTGACGTACGACTGGATTTCAGCTGCTGCCGCAATAGTGCTCACATTCTCTTTCCTGTTTATCTGAAAGACCATTTTGTTTCTGGTGGTGACGCTGCTTCCTCGACACGGCACGTAATGAAGTTTCTGTCAACAGTGCTTGGTAGTGTGCACTTCCTCCATAACTCACTACGGCTATGTCGGAGGCAGACCCGCAACGACAATTCGAGTCGATTTGGGAAATATACGCTTCTTCAGTTTGACTACGACGGCAAACCGCTCGGCGCGAAAATCAGCCACTATCTCCTTGAGAAGACGCGGGTTGTCGCTCAGGTAGCTCCTTCGAAAGCCCTGTCTGCGGATCGCTCTTCTATCCCGAGAGAACATTCTACAACTTGTGCTAGAGCTTGTCCCCTCTCTCTTTCTGGTTTCCCGTCGAGCGAATCTGCCTGTAGGCCGCGTTCAAATTCTGAATAGGGAGAACGCTTTCAAGTGACAGGCGGAGGGAGAGCGGAACTACCACATCTTCTACCAGATGCTGTCGGGTGCGGACAGCAAGCAGAGGACGACTCTTCACTTGCTTCCGGTTGAGCAATACAAATATTTGTCTTCAGGGAACTGCTTCACTGTGCAGGGAGTGGACGATAGCAAGGTGCGTTATTCCGAAATTCCCTTTGCAAGGCGCTGAGCTGATGGCCGCTTCGGTTCACCCTGATATGGGACTGCGTCGTGATTTCAGGTTTGGAAAGAGACATTTGAGTCTCTCGAGATCATCGGATTAACGCCAGAGCAGATTCAACAGGTGAGAACCCCAGCCTCGGGCAACGGCGATGACCACCGTTTTTTGTTACTGCAAAGTACAACCGTCCTAATCTAGTGACGACTTTGCTGCTGTGCGCTTGCATAGCTAGCTGATATTTCGAGCTCAGGGCAAGTTGCCAATAGCCCACTTGATATTGCGGTGAAAGTGCTGTTGCTACAAGCTGATTGAGCCCGTAGAGATTCCCTGACATAGCCTGATATCTTATTTTCGTCGACGAGGCAACTTCCAACTCTGAGGACTCTCTGCCGTATGGCCACAGTGATGGAATATCTGTCTGTGAAGGTCATATCTATCATGGGTTGGGATGCAGGTCATGATGGTCATGTCTGCCATACTTCTATTAGGAAACGTAGAATTTCGGGAGAAAAGTGATGGCTATGCCGAGCTTTGTGAAGGAGCCAAGGTGCTGCCCGTTGCGAATCTCGACCTGCAAGCATCGAACTACACCATCTACCTAATTGTAATTGGATGCCACCTTCATTGCTTTATTTTAGCACACACACGAGGTAGTTCACCCAGGGGTTATATGTTCAAAGAGAGCCAACACGTTTTGTCAACGTAAAATACCATATCAGCTTCTGAGGAAGCCGCAGCTACTCATTTCCGCTAATAGTAAACCTCTTTCTAGAGTATGGGGGGTCCTACAGCCGGACCTGCCACAAAGTCGCTTGTATTTCCCTGCTGAAAGGTGCTTTTCCAAGCCACTTTGCAGGAGTACTTCAGCTTTGCCGACCTACACAGTTTGATGCGCCAATCATGAAAGTCTGCCTCCTGTAGACTCAGTCCAAGGGTTAAGCCATCCACGTCCAAACGCACATCATACATACGTACACACGGGGTTGCCCTGGGCGCTGTGATTTCACACAGGAGCTTCTGAGCAAGATCGCCGGCTTGCTCAGTGTGGATTCCGAATACCTTGAAGAGTCCCTGATGCTGCACTCCCTCCAGGTGCCTCACGCACAGGACACACTTTGCGGCGCTCCCTCGAGGTGCCTCACGCACAGGACACACTTTGCGGCGCTCCCTCGAGGTGCCTCACGCACAGGACACACTTTGCGGCGCTCCCTCGAGGTGCCTCACACACAGGACACACTTTGTACCTTCGTCCTCGCTTGTGTGTGCCGCCTGCATCCTGGTACAATGCGCTATTGCGCCAGGACCAGCCTTCGTGATGCCTGGTGGATGCCGTTGGGGACGAAGGGAAGGTGCCAAGACTGCATGTATTTCACAGGCTAGCAAGGGTAATGCCACGAGTATTTGGGCACCTTCGGTACGGGGTTTAGGGGCTCTCTCACGATTCGGTACTTCCGGGAAACGAACTGCATCGAAGCTCATGAACTCACTCCGTGCACTCCAGGCGTTGCAGACCTATGCTGAAGCGCAGCTTGTTGGGCACCATTGGTGTTCAGGCGGGTGGCAAGGGAGTTCGTCGAAAGAGTCTTGAGAATGTATCTCAAGCCGAGGCCCTTAAGGTTTATCCCCGCAGATGCACGTCTGATGCTTTTGTGAGGCACCCTCGTTGAACCGTTGCAGCTTTCACAGAGCCATGTCACTGGTGCTTGTGCAACTTTGATAGTGAGGCGTATGCGACCATGTTCGTGACACGTCTGCGTCCATGTGAGTGTCGCGTGCGCAGCAAGTTTTCGTCATCGTTGCGCTATGTTTGTGTCACATGCACAACCATTTCTGTGACGCGTGCGCGACCATGTTTGTGACGCGTGCGAGACCATACTCGTGACACGTGCTCAACTTGTCTGGTGCTGCATGTGCAGTCGTTTTCGTGACAATGTGCGGCCTTGATTGCTTTTAGAATAGCTTTTGTTTGAATGTGTTTAATTTGGTGTGGTGCCCGTGCCTATGATTGGTCGGCCCTCAGGTTGCCAACACGCTCCCACAAGCAGAGGAGTCGAGGAATTCCCTGGCTAAGGCCTTGTACCAGAAGTATTTCAGATGGTTGATCAGCACCATGAATGAGGCTATGATATCGGTGAGTAGCACCGCTGCCGGGTTGACAGCGCCACGTCCTACTATCTGCCCAGAGATCTTATGGAGGGGGGCATGCAGAAGCAGTCAGTAAAGCTGGCAGGAGTCGGATATATGCACCATTGCATCGAGCATGTCAGCAGCTATTGCTTGGTGCCGCCGCATCACATAATGCATGGTATCCTGGTTTGGGCCCGCTCACTGTCTTGGCCGTGTACTCATGTAAGTCCTCACTCATAATGCGAGGGTCGTGGTGGGCCAGTTTTCGGTCAAGGATCAGTGCTCCAGGCGGTGCAGGCAATGTTCAGGGAAAACTCCGGCGCTCGGGCCTGGAGCGGCGCTCGTTGACGGCTCTTGGCTCCGGCAACCGGGATATCTTCGGTGGAAGGCTCCGGCCGCCAGATTATCTTCAGTCACGGCTCCCAGCTCTGGGCGTCTTTGTGTAAGGCTTTGGCGTCCAGTCCTGGGCTGGAATTCCATGGCATCTCCGGCCCCCAGGCCCCCGGCCATGTCCGGTGATGGCTCTGGTGTCCTGCTGTTCGATGAAGTAGTCTCCAGGCTAATGATCTTCTCCGAGTGTTCTCCTGCTAATGATCCATCCTCCAATCGAACCAATCGATACTTCGCATGTGGCTGGCATCGACGTGCGGCGAACTGCAGGCAGGGGAGCTGAGGCACTCAGGAGTGCGCCATGCGAAGAGGGGGCGCATCGAAAGGCTGCGCAGTGCCCGGCGAGGTCGGGCGCATGAATGGGAGGCTCTTGGGCTTGAGCTGCAGGACAATTACCAAGCGAGCATTGGCATCTTGGATATCTATGGGTTCGAGATTTTCGACCATAACTCTCTGGAGCAGCTCTGCATCAACTATGCTAATGAGAAGCTGCAGCACGGCTTCATCAAGCAAGTGTTTGTGCAAGAACAAGAGGAGTACAGGTGGCGCCCCAGTCCCAGCATGATCCGATGCTTGACCGAGTCCCAGGCTCTTAGCGTCCCACGGGAATGGCTCCTTGACGGCGCTTGTTAGGGTCGGGGATGGCCCTCACGGGCCTTTGCAATTCCAATCCATTGCGTGCTGCTGGCCCCCGGCGCACCTAGTGCTAGGAGGCGTGATTTCTGCAGCACCTTGGCATGCAGTGGGTGGCGATTCCACAGCTGCAAATACAATGTCCGCTGGGGGTTGGTTCCTATGCGACAGTCCCCACTCCGTGGACAGGGCTGCACCTGCCACAATGCTATTGCAAGAGCTGCAAGAGCCTTACGGGTGCTCGCATTGGCGGCAGATCTGACCAATGGCGTTCGTCTTATGGACTGCATTCCCTCGCCTTTTCTGAATCAAGCCCCGCCTCAGGGCTCCCCTCTCGGACCCGCAGTACTTAGGGAGTTTGCTCGCAACCGGCCCATCATTCCGAACCACTTTAGTGTCGAATGCCTGCGATTTTTCGTCAAATCCCCGACTGCGACGTGCTGAATTTACGGCGGGCCGAGTGAGTTTACGGCAGGCTGAGCGGTTGCATCGTTGCAACTCGGTGAGGACAGTTGTTGTAGACCGGCGCCCAAACCTGGTTGGAGGCTGTTTGCTATGCGACGAGCTCTCGTCCAGGGCTGAACACTGTTCGAGCTTTCCTCGAGGGCTGAAGGTCGATATCAAGTGGCGGAGGCTTTGGGGTGTGTACTTTGCAGGCGAGAGGGGATTGAATGGGTCGATGTGGACTTCAAGGACAACTACGGATGTGTGGAGGTGATCGAGATGAAGGGTGTGGGGATCTTGCCCGCGCTGGACGAGCAGTGCGCGATGCCTAGAGGCACGGACGGGGCGTGGGCTCAGGGCCTCTTCCAGGCGCACTGCGGCGCGAAGAAGCACGGATACTTTACACGGCCACGGATGGGAGAGGAGAGCTTCCTCCTCTCCCACTACGCCGGCAAGGTGGCCTACGAGATCAAGGGCTGTGTCAACAAGAACCGCGACTTCCTCCACCACGATGCACTCGACATGCTGCACACATCGGAACTCGCCTTGGTACAGGGCATGGTTGAAGACTTGGAAGTCCAGGCCAGCCCCTTGGCCTCCCCGTCCTTCCCATGGCATCCTGCTAGGCGCGTGAGAAGTGTCCCTCGGCTCGGCTCTGTGCGTCCAATGGTGCCCAAGGAAGCAGGGGGAACGCCATACGCCGGGGATGTCCCGTGACGTTTGGAACACCTTGGGATCCATGATGCCAGTTTCCGCCTGCCCGCCACATCAGATAAGATATGTTGTGAAGCGCCATCTCCCTGCCAAAACTGCACCCACCGTTGCTGACGGCTCCGTCTTGGCGCCGCAATCTTGCCAGGTGACAGCGCGTGCCAAGAACACGGTATCCTACCATTTCCGCAATAACCTACATGAGCTGATGGAGTTGCTGGAGAGCAGCAATCGCCATTATGTCCGAGCCATAAAGCCCAACTTAAACAAGGTACCGGAGCAACAGCCACGGCCCAACCAGCACTGTGCAGGAGTGGTGCGCTGGTGGACGGCATTGAGGGAAGGTGGTGGGGGTGGTCGTGGCGACGCAGAAAGCGGGGGAGTTCGACCCGAAGATGATCCTGGCGCAGCTGGCATATAACGGGGTGCAGGAGACGATACGTGTGCGGCGCTCGGGGTACCCCTTCCGGTACATCTTCGCGGACTTCGTGCAGCGCTACTTCATGCTCATGGACAAGACCGAGCGCGACGGCGTCGAGGCAGTTGATCTCTGCCCCATGCTGATGGACGCCGGCGGGGTGCCACGTGGGAAGGAGATCTGGCAGGTGCGCCTAAGCGCCTCCAGCGCCCGCCCCTGACGAGCTGTGCGGGCCAGCCTCGGAGGCGCGGAGCGGAGCCCTGTCAGTCAGCCCTTGCAGGCATTGCCCTGTTTTGGAATTTCCGTCTATGGTTCGTCGTTGTGGCCGCACGTGCATGGGGGCGCTGCGCACTGCGTGTGCTGCGATTTCCAGGGCACCGGCCAGGGGCTGACTCCCCCGCCACGGTGCGCGGCTTGGCGGCGCAGGTTGGCCGGACCAAGATCTTCATCAAGTCGGATGTCCCGATCATGCAGCTGGAGAAGGCGCGCGAAGTGCTCGTCGCGCGCCACGTGCTGCGGATCCAGGCGCGCCCTCGCCCCAGCCAGTGTCCGCCCCCGTGACCCCAGCC
The DNA here is from genome assembly GCA_001247695.2 of Cymbomonas tetramitiformis. Classification (NCBI taxonomy): domain Eukaryota; kingdom Viridiplantae; phylum Chlorophyta; class Pyramimonadophyceae; order Pyramimonadales; family Pyramimonadaceae; genus Cymbomonas; species Cymbomonas tetramitiformis. The sequence continues at coordinate 32,183 of LGRX02033410.1, forward strand.
AGTGTCCGCCCCCGCGACCCCAGCCGGTGTCCGCCCCCGCGACCCCAGCCGGTGTCCGCCCCCGCGACCCCAGCCGGTGTCCGCCCCGCGACCAGCCAGCCAGCCGGTGTCCGCCCCCCGCGACCCCAGCCGGTGTCCGCCCCCGCGACCCCAGCCAGTGTCCAGGGCCGCACCTTGGCGAGCGCGTCCTCCTGGGCGAACCCGCTGGCTTACCGAGGGTGCTCGTGGCGGCTGCAGGTGATGTGGCGCGGATTCAAGGTGCGTGAGTGGTTCCACGCCTTGAAGGCTGCCACCATCGTGGTGCAGAAGAACGCCCACCGCGCCAGGTGCCAGCGCATCTACCGCCGGCGCCGGCAAGGGCTGATCCGGCTACAGGCGGTGCAGCGCATGCGTGTTGCGCGGGCCTATTTCCAGCGGTACCGGCGGGCCACCATCGCCTGCCAGGCTGCCCTCAAGGGCAGGATATGCCGCGCGGCGTTCCTAGCCCTCGTGGCCCTGCGGCAACAGTCGGCGAGCACTCTGCAGCGCACGCTCCGGGGCTGGCTGCAGCGGCGCCGGTACCTCCGGCTGCGGGTGGCATTCGTCAAGGTGCATGCCGGGGCGCGGGGCCTGGTGGCACGGCGGAAGTACGCTCGTATGCGCCGCGGGTTCATCCTGCTGCAGGCGCAGCAGCGAATGCGGTCGGCGCGGGCAGCGTACCGCAGGGAGTACGCCAACGTGGTGCGGTGCCAGGCAGAGACCCGGCGGCTGGTGGAGCGTAACCGATACAAGCGCGCGCGCTACGTGCTCACGCTCGTGCAGGCGTGCACCAGACGGCTGCAGGCGCTGCAGCGCTACCGCATCATGCGCCGCGGCTTTATCCGCTGCCAGGTGCTTTCCCGTCTTCCTATTCGCCCCGTCTCCCTATCCATGTTCCCCCCAACCCGCTCCATCGCCTCCACCCAGCTCACGGCGCTGCTAGGCTGGAGGTGGCACAACCTTTCTGAGAGTAATCTTCATCTGCTGGGAGTTCCCCAACAATATCCGTATGGTTTCCGTGCAGCCCGTCGTCGCTGTTGCTGCTGTCTCCCGAGTGGCGCCTCCTGCCCGCCGGCCTTCCACCAGCATCGCGGGCGCCCACCATTTTCACAGTCCCCGGTTGGTCTGATGTGGCGGTGGCTCACGGCGCCTACGGCCGACGGCGCATCATGTCTAATGGGCCGAGGACACTTGGGCGCGCGTGCACTTTGCCTCTTCCACCTCGGGGCGCGGGCGCACCTCGCCTCTTCCTTCCTCCTCGGGGCGCGGGCGCACCTCGCCTCTTCCTTCCTCCTCGGGGCGCGGGCGCACCTCGCCTCTTCCGCCTCGGGGCACGGGTGCACCTCGCCTCTTCCGCCTCGGGGCGCGGGCGCACCTCGCCTCTTCCGCCTCGGGGCGTGGGCGCACCTCGCCTCTTCCGCCACGGGGCGCGGGCGCACCTCGCCTCTTCCACCTTGGGGCGCGTGCACCTCGCCTCTTCCGCCTCGGGGCGCGGGCGCACCTCGCCTATTCCACCTCGGGGCACGGGTGCACCTCGCCTCTTCCACCTCGGGGCGCGTGCAATTTGCCTCTTCCGCCTCGGGGCGCGGGCGCACCTCGGCTCTTCCGCCTCGGCGCGCGGGCGCACCTCGCCTCTTCCACCTCGGGGCGCGGGCGCACCTCGCCTCTTCCACCTCGGGGCGTGGGCGCCCGCTTTTGGTGTGGCTGCAGCTTTGACTTGACATGTTGGAGCTGATTTCGATGTGGCCCTGGCGACCAGAGTGCTTCCCTCCGGGCACTTGGGTTCAGGATGCCGGCAAAACTGCCAACCTTTGGTCCTCTGCACGCCAACACGATGACGGCGCCTCGTGACCTTGTGACCGTGGTAGTGTGCTTGTTGGTCAAGGGCCCTCGGTCCGTCAGCTGCCGGGGCTTGGTAGGCCGTCTGCAGCTTGCCACATGCGCAAGCGCGGCCGGCCTGCGCCATGGATAAGGCTGCGGAGGCCGGGGTTCCTGCAGGCGCAGCAGCGAATGCGGTCGGCGCGGGCAGCGTACCGCAGGGACTACGCCAACGTGGTGCGGTGCCAGGCAGAGACCCGGCGGCTGGTGGAGCGTAACCGATACAAGCGCGTGTGCTACGTGCTCACGCTCGTGCAGGCGTGCACCAGGCGGCTGCAGGCGCTGCAGCGCTACCGCATCATGCGTCGCGGCTTTATCCGCTGCCAGGTGTGCAGGCTGCAAAGCCCAAGGTCTACGGGCCTTTATCGGGCTTTCTGAGCCCCATATGTCCGCGCGTGGTTGCCCTCCTGCCTCGGTCCGCTACCCTATAGCTCTAAACACGTTTCCCCTCTGTGCAGTCATTTGCTCAGTGCAAGAAGGGCATTCCCGTCAGTCGCAGTGGAGGGGTCTTTGCTTCTCCCCCCCAAAAGAAAGCCTTCCGGGTTGTGTGGCTTTGTGTGAAGGGAGCCTCGCCCTCAAATTCTGCCAGACTGCGGCTCCCCTCCTTCCTGCACCTGTCCTGCGCTCTGATTATGCGGGGTAGCCAATCACAATGTAGCAGGGATCGAGGGCCACTCACGGTTGAAGGAACGACCCTGCCGATGGTTTCACAGGTTGTATATCGCGGCCACCTGGCTGCAAAGCGTTACCGGGAGATGATTCGCCCGCTTCAGGTCCCCTGCCCGCTCCCTCTCCTCCTGGGCCCCTCCTCGTGCCTGCCCATTTGTCGCTATTTCCTCGCCACGCTTGAGATTTTATGACGGAGCCTGTGATGGAAAGGACGCCGCGCGGCATGGGCAGGGCGTCGGCGAAAGCTGGGCACCATTGCGCCTCGCGGGCCCGCTCCACAAACCCCAGCTGCCGTGAATGGAGCTCTCGGAGCGCGGTGTGATGGGACTCTCGGAAGCGCGGCCGTCTCTCCGGAGGATTGATTCGCGTCACAGGAAGTATGCATTTCGTGTCGCTCGCTGTGAGGTGCATGAATTTCTAGGTCTGGTGGGGAAAGCGTGTGAGTTGGAAGGGGGGCCTTGAGGGGGACAGAAATATTCGAGGAGCCGCGCGGAGGTGAACAGATACATGGTGCTCGCATGGGGGACCGCCCCTCCGTTGTCACGCAAGGTCGCTTGCGGAGCACCCCTGCCGGCAGCCGAGCCGCCCACGCAGCCCGCGCTTAGAAAACCGGCTGTCCGCACCCCTATGGTCACCGGTGAGGCAGCGCGGCACGCCGAGGGGGTGCAACTGATGCTCGAGGTGAGCGCTGAAGGGGAGGTAGCGGCGACGCTGACCGACGCAACCCCTGCAGGGGTGCAGGTCGCGGACGCTGGGGCAGAGATTCCACCAGCTGGTGCAGGGGGGCAGGCCTCCTGCGGGGGAGCCTCTTTCCCTGTGTCCACGTCGACGCCAGAGGCGGGGCCTACGGAGGAGGAGTTGGCGCGGATGCGGAGGATGGTGAGAGCGGAGCGCGCGGAGGCGCTGCAGTGTGCCAGTGGCGTGGAGAGCCAATCGCTGCTCAAGAGGAAGAAACACGAGCTGGAGAAACGTGTGGCCGCCGCGCAGCGGCAGCTAGCGGAGACGCGGCAGAAGGCGGCGGCGGTGGTGAAGACGAAGGAGGAGCTGAAGGTGAAGATCGCGGCGACGAAGAAGTCGCTGGAAGATGCCAAGACGGCTACCGCGGAGGCGCGCAAGAACGCCCCCGAGCAGAATGCGCTGGTCATGGCCGAGCAGGCCGCGAGGACCCAGCAACAAGTGCCCGGGCGTCGTACATCAGTGAAGGACCTGACCAAGGAGATCGGGCAGCCCAGACCGAGATCTTTGTCCAAGGCGCCCACAATTGTCATCGACGGCGCCGTCTCCAAATCCCGCAGGCACGGATCGCCGCCGCAAACCTCCGGTGCACCCCCACGTGTGCCGCACTCTGAACCGCGCGTATCACTATTGAGCCAACGGGATCGTGGGGGGGGGATGCCTCGGTGCTCGGCTGTGCTTTCCGCAGTCTGTTTGAAGGCGGCAAGCCCGACTCTGATTCGTCGCCTTCCTCGATGACAGCTTCGTCGGTGACTCCAGCCGACGCGTCCTTGGACGCGAAGGCGATTGCGACGCCCGAGCCAGCTGCAGCGACGGCAAATGTGACGCCTCAGCCGGCCGCAGTGACAACACTGTCAGAGGCGGCATCGCCGGCGAACACAGAAGCAGCATCTGCCGCAGGCACGCAGGTATGCCTGGGCAGTACAAGGGCCAGCCGTGTGAGCACGCGGTGCGCAATGCGTTGTCATGGGGGTGATCCTTGACTGCCAGCGAGCTGACAAGGACACATTGTGGCGGTCTGTGCAAACTAAGCAGGACGCTGGAAGTGCGCAAGAAAAACCGGCTGGCAGCAAGAGCCGGGGAATCGGCGACATCCGGAAGCAGTTTGAGTCGAAGCAGTTTGAGTCCAGCTCAGCACCGCTTAAATCGACAGCGCCAAAGGGGGTCGCCCCGAAAGTGGGAAGTGTGAAGGCAGGTGGGCAGCCGCCGACGCCTCCCGCTGAATCCGCGACGGCAGCAAGACAGACGGTCGAAGCCTCGGCCGCCCCACGGCCACCCCCATCAAATTCTCCAACAACGGGCCAATCCACCACGAACGTCAACGGTCACGGCCAACAGGCACAGTCTCCCACAGCCAAGCAGCTCTCCGCGACAGTGAGCTCCCTGCTCACCACCACTGCCTAGCAATTCCCCGTTTGTTTTTGATGATGGATTCGCCTCTCAAGGCATGCTATTGTGGGATCCGCTGCCTGCACACGCCTGCTTGGCGGTTACGCATACATTTATGACAGGCACAGGCGCACCATTCATGAATGGGTCATGGTCGTGTTTGCCCAGGTGGCGGCGCCCTATCAGTTAACAGCGTTGTTTGGTGATGTGCAGACGGCGCCCCCTGAGCCGGCCACGGCAACTGTCTCGATCGACAAATTTCCGTGTGTTGTGTCTCCGCGTGCAGACGATCCTCCAAGTGCGTCGCCCTTCCACTTTCTTTCTTTTCGACTGTTGCTCCCAGAACTCCCGTTGTCTGTGTGGTATGTATAGTGGGGTGGTAGATGTCTTCGGTTTGCGTCTTGTCACCTGATGTGCCCGGTTGTACCCAATTGGTTATCTGTCATGCATATCAGGGTCCGGTGCCACAGCCCCATGCAGCAGCTCTTGCATGCATGGTCTTGCTTTTATTGTGCTGACTGCGCTGCGATTGGTCCCTCCGAGGTCACTCGGTGTGTCTCCTCCCTCGAGGACAAAGACCGTCCAGCCACAGAGGTGCAGATCGTTCTTTCTATCCTCTTTGACTTTCCAAGTCAATGGCAGGGCTGCTGCAATGAGATCAGCCCAGTTCCCCGTACAGCCCTCTACAGATTACTCAAGATTGGCCCACCCCAGTAGTTCCATCAGTGAAGCCTGTGAGCACGTTCCGGGTCAGTGTAGCCTGACATGAATTTCGGGGAATACATGCGTTGATTTTGAGGGATTTATAGTCGATGGCGACTTGCTTTGTGTTACATGCAGGACGAGCAAGCAGCGTGTCCTCACCTTACCCACCGTCAACCCCACCGCCACCGCCAGCAACGCCTTCCAAGCAACCAACAGATCCGTTTGAGTCTTCCAAAACCGTCAGCCCTCTGTCAGACTCTTCCGATCATTCCGATCTTTCCGAATCCGCCGAATCGCCGAGGCGGCCAAGGACTTCCGCCCTTTTCTTTTCAAACCCCAACAAACCAGTGCCTATTGATGACGGAGGACGAAGGCGATCTGCAAGTACGCCACATGGAGGACAAGTTCAACGCAATTCACCAGCATCATCTACAGGTAACCAGTAGCATCGACATGCATTAGCACCTTGAGCCCAACTCCTTCCCACAGCGCAATTGTCCACGACATTTGACATGGTTGCTATTAAATAGGTGCCAAGTGTGTCACAGCACAGAGCCTTAGACTGCCAACGTTTTATGGCAGGGTCGGAGAATGGCACGAGCAAAGAAGTCAAGAAGAAGAAAAGCAGCCTTTTTGGCTCCTTTTTTGGACGAAAGTAGAGGCGCAGTGAAGGTTTTTCTAGACCAACCATGCGTACGCGATCACTGCAAGAAGTCTCACGATGATTGCTCATCGAAAATTGAGTGTCCACCATGTTTGCACCGTCCCCAGCATGCATTGATGGCCCAATCACTGAAGCAATGTTGAACGAAGTGCAAACTGTGGTTTTCAATAAATACCGATGGAGACTCCAGGTTTTTGCTTATGGCAATAAAGGAGCAATTGCCCCATGTCACGACGTTGGCTGATTCGGACCCATGATGAATCAGTAACTCTCAGCCAGCAGATGATGGGCAGCAATGACAGAGATGAAGTATTTGTGCGTTTTGATCGCTTGCAACCACTTCTTTTATGGTGCATGGATTCTGGTTTGTGTAGTCATGCAAATTTTGTAACATCTCAGCAGGAAAGGCAAAATACCGTACACGCCCGCACAATATGGATGTACCCATGCGTGGCGCGTACATAAATACATACACAAATACGAGGTGCAGATGAATGTCGTGCCAAACCGGAAATGAAACGGATTGCATTAAAGGGAATTATTGACAGGAACCATTAGTTAGTGTCCTAATGAGGCAACGTGCCTGCTCCAATCACGGACAACGAGAGTCGTGTCGCGGATTTACGCTGCGAATGCATGCAGTCGGGCCAGAAAGGCTTGAACCACTTACATGCACATCACATTTCGATCTCAAACATCAAATGTATATAGAAAATCGCTCATATTTGTAAACAACTGCCAGATGCCGGTACTTCACATACTATTTGTAGCAACCTCTTGCGTGCAACTAGAGATCCTGGAGAAGCTCATTAAAATATCACAGGACTTCGTAAGCTAGAGTGAACACCCGTCAAATATTCCATGTAAGACGGGTAACGGCAGAATTGTGAATTAAATAGAATATGGAAAAGTGCATAACGCTATGTTTTTACTCGATATCCAAGAACGTTTTTATCTCAACTATGCAGTGTAGACATCAGCTCACTATTTTGATGTGTCGTCTCGGAGAAAGTGTACTCTGCTGAAATAATCCTAGTTTTATACATCGGAATGATAACACATGTTTGGATACGACTTATGGGCATAAAAAAGACGATATATAATTCAAACTGTACAAATAGGATCCTGAGAGCCACATAGTGAGGCAATCGCGGAGATATCTAGAGGTCAGTTTAATATATAAGTAGCAAACTAAAGTTACCTCGCTTCGGTGGGTGTGTCTTTGTTAGCGTGCGCAATTTCAAGCGCAAGTTACGACATGCAGGTGTACGTACGGGGTTCTCCCCATTGTACGTTGTGTGTGTACTCACGACTATTCGGCATTCCATAGTATTTACTAGAATTGGGAGGGTTTTGCTTTCTCAGGTCACCCTGAGTTCATCAAATGCAATGCTGTCAGTTGCTACAGTCATGGTGCAGCAACTGTGCGATCTCACCAAAACAGGCACTACAGTGCAAGCGCAAGGTCGACAAATCCTGTCCTTCAACAGTCACATCGTAAGCAAATGCATCTAGTCTTCCTGCATCTGGGTTGGCGAGGAGATCAACGAATCTTGTCTTTCAGCATCACATCTGGGGTTGCAACTTTCCTGAAAAGACCTGCAACTCCTTCAAGTGGAGGCACATGCTGCTCTGCCGCCATGTCAACCTTACTCTCCCCCTTTTCCCGGTCCATCCACTCGACATATGACGTATGCAGGTACTGCTGCAGAAGCCCATCCACACCCTCCTCGTCTAGGTGGCTCGGCGAAAAAGCCACAGGCAGCCGTTGGCCTTGTTCATCGATGAGAAGCAAGGGCACCCTGGCTGCTCCACCTGGAACAACACAACACCCCTTAGCAGATGGCGTGCCATGAAGTTCAGATATCTCACAGGGGTGGTTGACTCTGGCGGTGGGGACGAAATGCGTTGAGATGCGCAGCCAATCCAGCGCCATTACCGCGGCTATATCTCTGAGCGGTTGGACAGGATACCTTCCTCGAGGCAGTTCAGCGCCAAGCAGCTACATTGGATGGAAACACCAGCACGCAGACATTGCCAGCTGTTGCCGCTTTTCATACGCTGCAATAAGCAAAAGCCGTGGCGGAGTGGAGATTTGCGTCAACGTCCGAAAGCGCCTCAGCACAGAGCTTTCGCAAAACAAAAGGAAATCAATCTGGCGCAGCGATGCGCACCTGGACAGACGTGGCCCTGCTGGCGCGTGGGGAATCGGCAGGTCGCTGCGCATGTGGATGGGACTCACCTCCACAGGCCTCGGCCCAGGCGATGGCGGCTGCCTCACTCCCAACGAGCGCCGAGAAATGTCCGCGTGTGTAACCCAGGCAAAGGGGGTCCTTGCAGGTGTTCCCAGGGTCCCAGGCCAGTGGCAGGTACACCCCGCTCATGCGCTCCGTCATCGCCCCTTCCAGCTGTACATACCTCCATCCAATCCCACGCGGATGCACAATGCAGCCGTCAGCTCGCCTCCACTGGCGCATCTCGGGCCCTCCCTCGAGACAGCCGTCACCCAGGTCTTAGTGGGCACGTATCCATCCCTCCCCTTGACGGTGCTTGCACACGCACCTTGCAGATAATCTTCCTAGCATACGAGATGGACCTCCTCTGTGCCGCTCGTGGCGTAATGTGTGTGATGAGCGCAGTGCCGCTAGCGTGTGAGATGGCGTGCACCATGATGCTGACTCGTGCAGGATTGAAATGGCTGCACCATGATGATGACTCGTGCAGGATTGAAATGGCTGCACCATAATGATGACTCGTGCAGGATTGAAATGGCTGCACCATAGTGATTACTCGTCCAAGATTGGTACAGTGCACCCCAAGCCTCGGCAAAACCCTGCTCAGTGGCAGCAGGAAATCGACGCTGCGGATCCGCAGATGACGGCTCCTGCAGAGTGCCGTGCATCACAGCTCCTGTGGGATGTCGCGTATGACAACTCCTGCGTGACGCTGTGTATGACGGCTCCTGCGGGATGCCGTGGGATGCCGTGTATGACAGCAGCGTTGACAGCACCTGCGCGCTGCCGTGTATGACGGCTTCTGCAAGATATCGGGTTAAGGACCCTGTGCTGTGCAACGCACCTCTCGCCCGGGCTCTGCCTCGAGAGGGGCGTACACCACAATGGGGCGCCGCACAATGTTGGCGAGGGCGAACACATGGGCTGCCTCCAGGCTGGTCTTGTCCTTCATGGCGAGCTCTGTGAGGCGCCGGAGCTCCGAGTTGGGGGCGCGCAGCAGCTCCCCGACACTGGCGTTGTCGCGCAGCGCACGGTACGTCGCATCGCGCAACAGCCCGCGGTTACTAACGCCGTCCACCTGGCGCCCGGTAACCAGCTCCCCCTTGGTACTTGCGCGACCCTTTGGGTCACCCGCACACACATTGCTTTGGGGAGAAGGGGGCGCATGAAGCATGGGGTGCAGAGTCCACGCGCTCACCAGAAGGGGGCGCATGAAGCATGGGGTACAGGGTCCACGCGCTCACAGAAGGGGCTGTGGCTGGGAGTGCAGGTCACGCGCTGGCCAGATGCCTTGGCCTGGGGTGCAGAGTCCTAACTCACCAGAAGGGCACATGAAACATGGGGTGCAGTCCGCGCGCTCACCAGAAGGGCGCATGAAGCATGGGTGCAGGGTCCCGCGCTCACCAGAAGGGGCGCATGGCTTATGGTGCAGAGTCCTCGCGCTCTGGAGGCGCCTCCCCAAACGCATCATGTGCAGGGTCCGCGCGCTCACCAGAAGGGCGCATGGCTTGCCTAGGGTGCAGGGTCAGCGCGCTCACCAGAAGGGGCGCCATAGGCATGGGTGCAGGGTCGCGCGCTCCACCAGAAAGGCGCATGAAGCATGGGGTGCAGGGTCGCGCGCTCACCAGAAGGGGGCGCATGAAGCATGGGGTGCAGAGTCCGCGCGCTCACCTTCAATGAGTCTCGCACACCAGTCATCGCCAACGACACTGCGTGCAGCAGGCAATTCAGATCCGCAGAAGTGTACAAGCTGTACAGAACGCAGCAGCCCTTTCGTCGTAACAAACTTGTGGACCACCTGGCACATAATGACCACACACCTCAGAGAGCGCCGACGTGACCGCCAAAATGATAGAGAGTGAGTCCCAGTCAGCAGTGGCAACGCTCCCGGCACAAGGCTTCAGAACGTGGCAGAACGTCCCCGCTTGATCTGGCATAGCTGAGCCTGATGAAGGCAGGCTCGATTCGAAGTCCCATATCGTTGCAGTCCTCTATGGATCATCCGGACCCTGGGATTCCCTATGTATCATGGGATCTGACGTCCGGCGTGACATCAAGAGTTAGAAATAAGAAAAGCCGGGCAAAACGCGGGCTCGGGGCAACAGCCGCCTGGCAGATAAGGGCGTGCAGGGTGGCAGGGACGCCAGAATCTGCGGGTGCACGAGCGTAGACTCGCAAGAGGTAACACAGCCTCAAGAGTGGACCACGTGACGCGCCTGCTGATCGCGTCGTTGATCTGCAGCTGTGTCTCGTTCACCTCCAGCAGCTCCCCTAACGCCGACCACAACTTGTCCGCGGGAAGAGTCTCCAGCTCCTATGGCGACAAGTCGTTCCCAAAAGCTACCCACTCAGCTCTGCCGGCACCGACCATGTTGTGTGCGGCAAGAGCCTCCAAGAAGTGCCCTTTCCTGAATCCTCCTCGCCTGGCCCTGAACTAGGTCGCCTTATTGGAACTGCGATCCTTCTTGTAGACCATTGAAACTCCCACTTCCATTTAGAGCCTCCTTCTTCTAGTTCTCTACCCCACTTTGAGCCAGTTCCTCGTCACCCAAGAGAAAGCCGTCTCTAGCCTCTTCGGCAGGTATATATCCACCGAGCTCAATCCCTCCCAGTGTAGTTTGCCTTGGGATGGCTGACAGATAACACCATAAAGTCAGAACGATGCTTGAGCTGTTAAACGCAGTGGCAGTTCGCCCCGGGGTTGCACCCTGAGGAGAAAGTTTATGCGCGCTGCAACTCTCCGCAAGTAGACGGAGGAGAGGATGAACGGCATCAAGCTAGCCGTCATATCAGCGTGGAGTTGATCGAACCCGTCGATATCCCGGCAGTCGTTTTAGGGTTTTGATGGCTCCAGGGTGCAGCCATCAACTCCGCAGGTAACTATCAGGCGGAGCGGCACACCTTCGACATGAAGAAGGTGTTCCTATGAGTGCCGTCGATGTACGGCAGCCGATCCGCGCGGAGGCGCAAGGAGCTTCGCATCTCCTCGCGCACCTGCGCGGCATGAGAGGGATCCGCGTCAAGAAAGAGTAGCGCCGCTGAAGGATCTTTGAAGCACAAGCTGCAAGCTCTGATAGGGCGTTGGGGCACGCGGGCATCCACCATAGAATTGGTTGTTTTGGATGTTGCGGTACGACGAGCTACTGGTGAATTTGGGTGCTGGCGCGAGCACCTAAGATCGGGGCTCGATTCCGAAGACTCCGAGTGCCTGACGCGTGAAGTGACGGAGGTTGACGCGGGAGATTGCTAGGGTTGAGAGCGGCGTGCAAGAGACTTCGCAGTTCATTATGAGGCGAGCTGCCGCACTGAGACTACTTGCGTGGAGTCTAGGGAAGATTACCAAGTCAGAAATACCGGGCTCGGCGCCCTCGGCAGCTCGCGAGACGGTGCGGCGAAGCAGATATTCGTTTGATAGGTCCTGACTTGCCGACTCTTGTGCATCTCTGCTTTGATCGGTGCCCCAGGATAGCAGCGCGTTTACCACCTGTGAGTTCTCCCGTTTGAGCGCAACATCGACGAGCGTCTGGTTTGACCGTAGGTCGACAACGTCAGCTACTGCCTCCACATCTTCCACCGTCAATAATCGTTGTGCATCGCCTCCAGAACTCAAGTACAGAATAATTGGTTCCACCTCTCCCAAGCTTGCGGCCGTTATTGCTGCGTGCCATATGTTTTTCGCAGGCTGCTGGGACTGAGGCACGGCATCTGCGGACGGCGCAGAGACCATGGTTGATTGGGACATGGGCAGATCAGCTTGCGATGGCGGCGCCTCTTCTAAACTGGGCCGAGTCCAATCTTCAAGAGGAAATAGTTGGAAGCTTGCGTTAGATTGGGATGACGAAACTATGCGATGCGTGTTGAAACGCAAACTTGAGGGAATGGCGGAGTGCTGCTAAGCTCAGTTGCACGAGGGTTCTGAGAACCGACCGTTCATAGGTTCCTAAAGGTGTCTCCAAATTTTCAATATCGCATTCCTTAGTCGTGGCCCGTTCCTCCAAATCAGGAGTGTACAGCTGCATAAAACCCGCATCCTCATCTCATTCGAAGGAAACACTCATAACGTTGTTTACTCTGGTTAGCATACTCGCGATCTTCATCGGATCAGCGGACCTTGTGAAACCAGGGACTACACCACCTACCGAGAGATCTGCCATGCACGGCAGTGAAACTTGTTACGAGCTCGACAGTCTTACCACTTAAAATCCATACAAAATACATATCTGCTATCATGGAATCATATGCATCGAGAGAAAGCATTAAAAAAAAAATATATATATATATACAAGCGTTTAACTGCTCCTCTCCCGGTTCAACTGCCTCTCAGTTTTATCAAGAAACCAAGTATATGACCTTTCTGAGACTGGGCCGGGGCTCAACAAACTGCAACTTGGGTTTACAAGTCGGTCTTACCGCTTCAACAAGCTACCGCAAAGGTGCACAGTTTTGGAACTCGGTTGTTCTTGTAGTTGACAAAATGTTGAAGCATATTTTGAATATACCAGATCCAAGACGGTGAGACGAGAGAAGAATGAGAAAACGTATGTTAATTCCATTCGACTGATGATTATGGTGACGACAGCGACAGCTCAGGCATGGGGGTTATTGAGAATAACTGGATGTTATGTGTCACAGTGCAGCGAGCGAAGCGAGAGGTGCTGTGTCACATAACTCAGGTTATGTGACAGTCCGGAGAGAAGGTACCACTACGTGGTATAAGGTTTCGAACTCTGTTTGAGTTCGGCTCCGCAGTTTGATTTGTTTCGAAGAAGGGTGTTTTCCCCGCCCACCTCCCTTGCTCAAGCTTTTGCTTTCTGTTGGCCTTTTGGGTAAGGTTTCCGCCATCATCATTTCCATGTGGTTGCTGGGAGTTCAGGGTTTCTGCTCTTGTTCATTTCCAGGTTTTTGGCTTTTCTTCATGAGCTTTGTGCACGCTGCAGGCTATCCGATGGTTCGTGCAGTGTGTACTTTCACCCTTCCGAGATCCTAGTCTTGCTCTACAGATGTGATTACTGGTTAGCTAGGGTAGTTAGGGGGGTACTGTAGTGTAGGATTGTCACATAACTCCTCGTTCAGTGGTCTATGCAGTGGTTTGACGTCGAAAACCACTGCACGTGCAGTGGTTTCATCCCGCATCCCCAAGTCATGGCCGGCGATCGATCGGGGTCGGCTAATCGGGGCCACCGGATTCCTCTAACGATTTCAATATTTTATAATGATTTACAAAACAAAACACGCATTATTTTGCAAATCCAACCGGTAGATATAAACATCTCACTACAATGAACATATCTACCGGTTGGATTTGCAAAATACAAATTTTTGCGCCAAAAAAAAACATTATTTCGGTCCGATCGACATATCTACCGGTTGGATTTGCTAAAAAATGTTTTATTTTGCACCACAATGCGAAAAACTGTCGATAGATGTCGATCGGACCGAAATAATGTTTTTTTGGGCGCAAAAATTTGTATTTTGCAAATCTAACCGGTAGATATGTTCATTGTAGTGAGATGTTAATATCTACCGGTTGAATTTGCAAAATAATGCGTGTTTTGTTTTGTAAATCATTATTAGATATTGAAATCGTTAGAGGAATCCGGCGGCCCCGATTAGCCGACCCCGATCGATCGCCTGCCATGACCGGGGCGATGCGGGATGAAACCACTGCACGTGCAGTGGTTTTCGACGTCAACCCACTGCACAGACCATTGAACGCGGAGGAATTATTCTCAATAACCCCCATGTCAGGCCCGTCGTCGTATCTGGTTTGGGAATTTCGACTACATGTCGGTCTGTCGCGTTTTTTATCACGGCGATTTGATTGGTTGAAAAATTCTGAAAAGCGACATGCCGACATGCGACAGGGTCTACATTATCTTTTTTGGGTCTACACTATCACTGCATGTCTTCGAAAACGAAAGATAGTGTAGACCCAAAAAAGATAATGTAGACCCATTTTGTCTCCTTTATGCCGACCTATGTCGTGTTAATTTAAAATCTATCGTTAGATCAAAAACTTTTTAAGGGCGCACAGGCATTTAATGTCGCGCATGTCGGGCATGTCGGTTTTCCGGTTCCACGTCGGCAAAAAGACATGACCGCGTTTTGTGGGGGAAAAGCGAAATAGTGAATCTAGCACGTGCGTTTCAACGATCGAGGCATTTGTGCCACCCGATGGGGGGAAAGAAATATAAATCCGGACGCCACGTACGCACGGAACGTCATGCAGTCCAGAGAAATTGCATCGTTGTAACTGGTCACGCGACAGCGACATCCGACGCGACACGACGACATGCCGACATCGCGACAAAGTTCCCAAACCAGATACAACGACGGGCCTCAACAGCCAGCGACAGCGACATCGAGTTCGACAGCGACAGCGACAACCGTAATGGTGCTGGTGTCATCATACTAGGCCAGTCGATATAAAGATCTCCATTATGCCTGTGCCTGTGTGACATACTGACATTTGCGAAATTAATCGTCATCGTAATCATCGTCATTTTGCGATCGGACGGCACTGGCGCGACATGATTATAATAATTACGTAGAGTTTTATTACTCTGACGATTGCAATTCTGATTTTTTTCTTTTCTTTTCTGGGATTTCTTAATTCTGAATTGAGAATACTGAACATCGCTTCTGCCATTCCATAACGTCGGGGTGGAGTTGCGTCGCGGATCATGTGTCACGCGAATGCAGTGGCAATGTCATCATTATCCTATGGCCGTCGTCAGATCGAAGATTCGTCGGTGTCGCCCGTTGGGACTCGAGCTTTGATTAGGTAAGTATTTAAGTAAGTAATTTGCCCGGGTCCGTCCTTATAAAGAGCAGGTGTAACGGAAAACGCTGCTCGCATCGTCGCATGCATCCGCTCCCAGCCGACGCACCGAAGGCCGCTCGATTGCGATATGGGCATCTCGATCTATTAGCGTTAGGGGTGAAAAGTTGAGCGGTCCAATGTTTTTAGATCGGGAACATCAGGTCAGGTCCGAAGCGATTCCTGGGGAGTGACAAAGGAAAGCATCGTATTTTGATATCTGGAAGCGTACATGGACTGTCGGATTCAGGAAAATGCCACTGTGACTGTTAAAAATAAACGGTCCAGTTTAAGTTGTGCAGCTCTAATGAGCGTTCTGCCTTAGCGCTCTGAAAGATGGAGGTTCGATCCTTCCTTGAGTATGGAATCTGTTTTTAAAGTCGCATCAGTGCGCAATCATTTGCCTACGCTCATTTTGCCATTAAATCAGTTGCCTACGCTCATACTGCAATGTTCGGCATACGTTATACGACATGCTGTATACGATATACGATATACGGCATTTGCCTACGCTCATACTGAAATAGACCCTAATTCTTTGATATTAGTCAAACGGATACCAGTGGTGAGATAACAATGCCGGTAAGAAACATATCGCAATAAGTTACGATATTATTCAAGTATATCGAAAGCTAGAGTTCTCAATACCTGACTCGTTAGCAAATGTTGTCGCTTTATTGCGTGAACCGCGTGCAGAAAATAGCATGCATGAACACACAAACAGAACCTCGTTCATCAGTGAAACAATCCAACATAGGCGTTCCTGCCTAGGTTTGACACCCAGGTAACCGTGGGCTGATGGAGACCATCTGCCGGCCTTGCCAGAAAGCATAACAGGATCGGTCCTATCGGGGAACGGTCGCAGGCATTTAGGGCGTTCATCCGTCAAATAATCAAATCGAATGGTTAAGGTTGTTCTGGTGGGGACCCCTGATGCCTTACACAATGTGGAAACAATACACTGCCAACATCAGATGCTGTCGAAATGAAAATGCACAAGAGAGCATTCCAATGCTCACCACCGAAATCAGGGGATCCCCTATAGAGAGTGGATGCGACAACTGTCCGCGTTTTCTCACAATTGCCGCAGTCCAAACTGCCAACATAGTCAATAGTATCAGTACCCACCGGAACCGATGGGGATACCACAGGAACAGTCGCATACCCTGCCCACCATGCACTAACCAAAAGCTATTGCAAGAATCCACGAGATTGTGTTTCATTGCGCCCCAACACCCAGCCGCCAAACAAACAGACATGCCCAACTCGGACAGATCAGCTCTCAGAAGAGACAGGTGAATGAAAGGCTTGACTGACGGGTGCGAAGCAGATTGGGAACCAGCAACTTCACTGCCTGATTTCCCACACATGCTAAGAAAACATACTTTACTGGAAAAATGATACCGATGCTTGCTGAAAGTTCTTGGTGCATATGTAAAATATTCCAGGGAGCCAACACATTATGGCACACTATACCTATCTCAGGAGTAATTCAGTCATAATCTTGATCGACGATTTCCCTAAGGAAGACTTAATAAATCCACTCAGCATGTATTCCCCGAGAATCTAGGGGACAAAATGCAACTTCTGTTCACAAAACATACAGCCCCAGTACATTCAAAGGGCAACTGTGCATTGGTCATTGCGCTTGATGGGAGCCGGCCCCGCTGGCAGCGACAACGCACCACCGCACATGTTTCAATAACAGCAGAACCATCCGTGTGCTTCAGTGTGTCCTCCAACAAAAGGGAAAAGGAAAGGGGTAAGGGGCAACTTTCGGCACATGCCAAGGTTTTCCATTTAACCCTCCCTTTTGGAGGTGAGAAACGGCGTCACACCAAACATGTCCCCAAATCCAGAGATCGCAGCAGTTGACTTATCCTTCAGCTTCCCGAAGTCTCCGAGCTTCCCAAACTGGCTTTGCCCAAACGTACCAACCTGCGTGCGCACATGCATCATAACGGAGGTCAGCAGCTTCCAAGATTGCCCTCCTTGCACCCTGTACTTGCTTCGGGGAGGCGTCACAAACCAAACGGAAAAGAGACCCGCGTCAAAGAAAGCATCCGCCGTACCCTGCTCGGAGGATCAAACCATTTCAGACACTGTCAGTGGATGGCTGACGGTGTCAATACTGGTAATACTGGAAATACTGGCCGCAGACACCCTAAGTCCACCCGTGGGGTCCCATCTCGCCCAGACCCACTTACACATCCGAGACTCTGGGTGGTGCCCCGCCAGGCCGGCAGTACGCCTGAGGGAGGGGCATTCACAAGCCCAGCAACTTTCGCCATGCCCCTCCAAGGATGTGTCATTGCCACGTCAGCCGGGTGACACACGCCAGCCCCCCACGAAGCACTTGAGCATGCCAAGTAGCCCAGCCATGCCCAGCCATGCCCCATTGCCCAGCCATCCCGCCGCCACCTTATCCATTCCCACATTTTCATGGGTTGTGTCTCCCTGGCCCAGCTTGGTGAAGCCAATCCCTCCAACCCCTCTGCCACTGTGCCCCAATCAGGTCCCTGCGCCGGCATGAACCTCCCGCTCCGAGTGCGGTGACATGGGGTCGTCCACCTCCATCAGGATATTGTCGACGCTCAGGATATGTGTGTGCACACGTGTGTGTGGCTTATCCGTGGACCAAAACCTTTGGCACTCGTAGCCAGAGCGTGTACAATTGACTCTTTCATGTTTGGAACACTTAGATTGGCGGCAGCCCGTTACTCGATTACAGTGTGTCACATCACAAATGCCACAGTGACGCGATGACGGTGTGCTGCATCACAAATGCCACAGTGGCGCGATGACGGTGTGCTGCATCACAAATGCCACAGTGGCGCGATGACGGTGTGTCACATCACAAATGCCACAGTGGCGCGATGACGGTGTGCTGCATCACAAATGCCACAGTGGCGCGATGACGGTGTGCTGCATCACAAATGCCACAGTGGCGCGATGACGGTGTGCTGCATCACATATGCCACAGCGACGCGATGACGGTGTGCTGCATCACAAATGCCACAGTGGCGCAAAGGCTACTGCTGTATTCTGGGATGGCTTTACCGAGCCCATGAATCCGAGGCCCTTGAGGAGGTCGGTGGCGCCCCCAGGCTCACTCATTGCATCTCCCGCCGCCACCTGGCGTACAGTACACAATCCAAATTGACGCACAGCCACCTCTTTGTCTCAAATAGAGCAGCAAGACAAAGCATAGCAGAGCAGAGCACATCATTGACAACGTGCACCTCACTTCATGAAACGAGCCCGATGCCCCAACATCATTGGCAACGTGCACCTCACTTCATGAAACGAGCCCGATGCCCCAACATCATTGGCAACGTGCACCTCACAGGTCACGTCAAAGGCGCGCCCGTGGCGGTGTGTCATCCAACAGGTCATGTCACAAAGCGTACCCATGTCTGTGTGGTGGCATTTGTCAGGTCATGTCCAAGGCAGACCTGCGTCTGTGTGTAAACATGTAGCAGGCCGTGTCTAAGGCGGACAGCCCCCACAAACGGACCTGCTGGCCATTGCCTGACTGCCAGGTGGCACCAGGGGAGACATCTCCGGCAAGCTCTGAGAGTCCACTGGCGCCGTTAGCCGAGGACGGAGTGCTGATGGGCAGATAGGTGAAGCGGGGCACAGAGGGTGCCACGTTGAGGGTGTTGGTCTCGGCATTGGATGCCACCTTCCCAGGGTTCCCTGCAGCACCAGATCCTCTTCGAGTCAAATGCCGCTTGGGCAACCACCGACACGTGGCGCCTGATGCAAAGGAGTGATTCGTTTCATAGACTGTTTCTGCACGCCGGGGCCCTCTGAACCGCCGTATTTCTTCTCGATGCACAGGCGCGAGCCTCCGTCTACACCTGTCCCAGTGTCCAGTGGATGAGCTCCTTCGGAACAGATGGATCAGATTGCAGGGGTGGGGTCCATCATCGCCGAGGCGCGCAGCGGGGCCACCAGTGGCCGCGGCGGGCGGAGCTCACACCGGAGTGCACACGCTTCAGCTGGAAGAAGGCGCCGAGGAGGACCGCGCAGCGCTGGTAGTAGCGCCGCTCGTTAGCCCAGAGATAGGGCTCATAGGTGGCCCAGTCGATGGGGTCCAGCTGCACCTGTTACCCCCGTGGGCATCGCGCTGGTCCTGCTCAGCTCGCCGGGGTATCGCGCTGGTCGTGCTCAGCTCGCCGGGGCATCGCGCTGGTCGTGCTCAGCTCGCCGGGGCAACGCGCTGGTCGTGCTCAGCTCGCCGGGGCATCGCGCTGGTCGTGCTCAGCTCGCCGGGGCATCGCGCTGGTGGAGTGCTCAGCTTGCCCGGGGCATCCCGCGCTGGTCGTGCTCGGCTAGCGGGCATCGCTGGTCCTGCTCAGCTCGCCGGGACCAGCTGGTCCTGCTCAGCTCGCCGGGGCAACGCGCTGGTCCTGCTCAGCTCGCCGGGGCATCGCGCTGGTCGTGCTCAGCTCGCCGGGGCAACGCGCTGGTCGTGCTCAGCTCGCCGGGGCATCGCGCTGGTCCTGCTCAGCTTCCTTCGGGGCATCGCGCTGGGCGTGCTCAGCTCGCCGGGGCATCGCGCTGGTCGTGCTCAGCTCGCCGGGGCATCGCGCTGGTCGTGCTCAGCTCGCCGGGGCATCGCGCTGGTCGTGCTCAGCTCGCCGGGGCAGCGCGCTGGTCGTGCTCAGCTCGCCGGGGCATCGCGCTGCACTATCGCAACAGCCGCGCTGTGCAGTGTGACCCCTCTTGCCCACATCCCCCTTTAAATTTGAGACCTGAGACACGAGGCGCATATATCGCTGCACAACAGACCTGACTGATTGCCTGATAGCGGGTGGTCTCCCCGACCTCGCACCCGCTGCGTCCCCGGGCACCCCACCTGCACCAGGCCTGCCTGCGATGCTTGGTCTCAACAGGACAATTGGCAGGCCCGACAGTCTACCCCACCAACACGCGCTTTCCCTGTGAATGCGCCTCTCTCTCACCCAGATGACCTTGAGCGGAAGATCGAAACTTGAGCCCAGATCAGCAACCTCGGGCCGTCGATCTGGCCGGAAATACCGGAGAAAACCGCGAAGCTTGCACGCAGAAAGCCACGAAAGCACGGCATCACGCCTTCAGACTCAAGCGGCCAATGGGGTACTGGGCATCTCGCAGTGAGGGCCCTCTACCTGGAGAGCCTCCTCGAGCTGGGCGACGCGCTGGTGGGGCACCGGGTTAGCGCGCTCGGCGGGGCTGGAGGCGATGCCTGCGCTGATGGCGTCCGTCAGGAAGCGCACGTCAAACAGCATCTGCAGGAGGCCCTTCTCGGAGATGCCCGGCGCCGGCTTGCCCCCAGGGGCAGCGTTCACCCCCACGAGGGCGGAGTATGTCTCCACCGCCACTGTGGCCAGCGAGCCGACGAAGGCTCTGAGGGTCTCCAGCTCCAGCGTGTGGCTGCCGATGCGGTGCACCTCCTGCGATGCGCACGCCGCACCAAAGTCAACGTCACCTGGGATTGGCGGCGCGGGCCTGCAAATGCCGCGAATGAAATCAAATCTTCAACCCTCCGAAGGTTGCAAGGGGTGCTGCATTGGGCATTGCAAGGGCCCCTGCAAGGGGCGCACCCAGTGCATTGCAAGGGCCGCTGCAAGGGGTGCTGCAAGGGGCGCGCATTCGGGCTGCACCTGGCATGCCGCGAAGAGGAACTTGAGCACGTATGGCGAGGGCACCGCGGGGAGCAGCAGGCGCATCTCCCCGACATCACCCTCCCCCTCGTTGCGCACCAGGGTCTCCTCCCAGCTCCTCTGGGGCGCGTTCACCTTCAGCAGCTCGTCGCCGATGAGCGCCACCTCCAGTGCAGCCTTGAGGTGTGTTGCAGCGTGATCCCGCCACGTGGCATACGCCGTCGTGCTCACCTTCAGCAGTGCGCTCTGCACCTTCTGGAGCTCCGAGTCCGCCTCAGGCGCCGGGGTGCCCCCATTCCCCGCAGACGCCCCCCTGCCCTTCCCGCGTGCCGCGCGGATCGCCGCAAGGGTCTTCTTCTCCTTTCCTCCGGCCCGCTCCGAGTGGGGCGCTTTGGCCGCCTCCGCGGGCGCGCCCCATGCTTGCGTAGGGCCGAGCAGCACGGGGAGCTGTGTGCTGTGGCATCCGATCATCAGTGATAGCCGCCCGATGAAGAGCGCCTTTTCCACTGCTGCCGCGCGGCTGTCGGCATCCTTCCCAGCGTCGTCCCCCACACTCCGCAGCAAGCGGTCGAGCCCTGCCGCCAGTTGCATCAGCACCCTGCGCACAAGAGACGTCCCCGCATTTGGGGTCAGTCGTGCCAGCAGGAGCACAGGCGCAGTGCGAGCCGCCGCACGCCCCGGATGGCACAACAACGAGGCTGCGCGGCGAGGGCCCCACGTGCAGCGCTTGCAGAGGTGCACGCGCGCTGGCACCAGACTTCCACGGTTGCAGGGGGGGGGCAAGCTGGCATTTCTCCCTGGGATCGGCAGTGCAAAGGCTGAGGTGAGGCCCTGTGCACTGCGGGGAGGGGTCACGTTGCAAAGACTGAGGTGAGGCCCTGTGCACTGAGGGGAGGGGTGGCGTCGGAGGCGAGGCTTGCTGTGCGGTGAGGCGACGCTTGCTGGGGGGCACCGCACCTCTGGCACATGGTCTGCGCGCGGGGCTCTATGTGCTTCGCACGCTTCTCACGAGACGTCTCCTGCTCCGCAGAGTCCACCAGCCGCAAGACATCCGCCAGGATGCCTCCGAGGTGGGCATCCAGATCCTTGGCCACCTTCATGGCAATCGGGCTGTAGTTGGCCATGTCCGCCCGGACGCCAGACTCCTGCACCTCCACCGGTGACCTGCACGTGTCCAGGCAGCCAGAAGCCCCGCCTCAAGGGCGACAGAGTGGGACCAGCCTTGACTGTGCAGCAAGGGCGAGGCAATAAAAGGTTGCAGCCGCATTCTTGGAACAATAAAGAGCTGCAGCCGGTGCTTGTAAGGTACGAGGCCTTTCTTGACAGGATTATTGCAGACCTGACGGGATGCAGCTGAAGATAGCAGGCGCAAACCCCGAGTCGACAGTCAAGCAAACGGAAAAACAGACAAAGTGGGCTGGCAAGCGTTTCGATTTTAAAGGTTCCCTCGAAGACAGGCACTGAGCCTCGCTTCCCGCTTGGGAGCGGAGAGCGAATCCTGGCTCCTACAAAGCGTCGATCCCAAGAAAGCCAGGCGTACAAGGCACACTGTCGATCTTATAGAGGAAATCGCCAACGCCACCAGGAAAATGCCTCGACCAGCCGGAGACACCGGCACGCACCTGCACCAGCCTTGTGCTGCGCGGATCAACGGGTATTCGCCCTTCCTTAAGCTTTGGACGGTCTGAAGAGCCTCTTCCGCAGCGGACACGGCTTCGAGGGAATCAAAAGCAGCTTCGAGGAGCTTCACAGCACGCTCAAGGAACACCGTGTCGAGAAGGCGAACCCAGAGGTCTTCAGCTTCACCGATCACCACCTGACAGACTGCGTCCCAGCAAGATCCTTTTTCAGGGGTAGTCCCAAGTGTCCGCGTAATCCAGTCCGTGCAGTCTCCACAGCCTGTCTCCTGCTTTATCTCGGCGCGTACATCGGCTTCCAGCTGTGCGAGATCGGACACCGTACCAAAGGCAGCCAGTAGTTGTTTCCCGTGTGACGCCACCTCCTGCACACCAAGCGACAAGAGCTGTCTGGTGACCTGGACCGTGCAGATTGCTTCACAACGCAGAACAGGCGCCTGGGGACGAGGGGAGTAGCCTAGCTTCAAAGCCGCTTCTGCGAACACCAAAATTTAGGCAAAAAGGCAGAATACGCCGCCGCAAGCTCAACAGCTTGAAGCTTAGCTTAGCTTAGCGAAGCGAAGCGGCTGCGCACCTCGCCGATTTGCCACAGCCACTGTTGGCAGGCCTCCCGAACTTCCTGCGACCACAGACGTTGTTCAGACCCCGGTGTAACACGCAGGGATATTGACGCTTACAGGGAGACACGCGAATATCGTGCGAGAAGCGCACCTCAGTTTCTAGCTGAGAAATCACTGAAGCCAACTTGGACCTGTGTTCTTTCCAAGCGTTGATCTCTGCCTCAGGTTGAGGTATTCCCCCGAAGAGTTGGTCTTCATCATTCGCCGCGGAGGACATGGAGATGAAAAGTGCGGGTTCCCCTGAAATCCGGCACGACAAGCACATTCGCGGTGAATCCATAAAAGAAAGAGATCTCGTTTTTCGGATCCTCAAAGACCGTGAAGAGAAAACAAGTTGCCCGTACCTGGAGTTGTTTGCAGGAAAAGCTCCCCAACTTCACATACGGTGCGTTGAAGAATCCTTGTGAACTCACAGATGATCGCGATTAAATCCCCCACAGAGCGCTCGTCTGCCTGAGTTGATGAGTTTTGCAGCAACTGGACGAGCAACTGGCGCCTTAATTCCAAGAAAAGTGAAAGCACTTTTGCCGTCGGCATCTCCTCAATCATCGCGATTGAGCTCAACGCCACTGCACAATATTTCGTACCGAAAGAAGGAACCCGCAAGCGTTCATGGCTGCGTTCAACGAGCTGGGTACGGAAGGTTTCCACCAGCGGCCAATGATAATGCACGAGTGGAAAAGAGACGAGCAGGTCTTTTTGTTTAGGATCCATCAGCAAGGTGTATATCTTTAGGGCTCTGAGATACCGTTCGGTACCCTTCAGATATTGTCGCTCATCAAGGCAACCCCAAATGATCTCTGGCGTGTCAATAAGGTACTTCACACGCCCCCCCGCTGCATATAACTTGAGCCGAGTAGTACTCCCAGCTGTTTGAGAAACACTTGCTGCGAAGTTGGCGACGCGAGAATTCAAAACGGAAAACCCACTTTGCATGGATCCTACGTGCGAGACAACAGACTCGCAACAGTCGCGCATCTCGACAATCTTGTCAGAGGATTCGATTAGGTCCCTGTAGCTGTTGCCTACAAGTTGCCTCAACTCTTCTTTCTTGTCGTCAATTTCCTGGCGCGTTCTCTTTTCAACGTCCCTAAGGTCGGCAACAGTGCGCGTTTCGAAAAGAGTTTCCGCATTTTTCTGAGCTGACTGATTGCCACGGGCCTCAACAGGATTTCGCTGATATTGACCGGTCCTCATGTTCACTTGTCGAGAAAGCCCGGGTTCCAAGTGCTATTCACGAAGTTGTATTCGTATCGTTCTATTTAGAAAACTGCGTACTGTTATTTCAGGAGTAAACCAAGCATCGAAACTGATGGTCCGATATTCGGACAGAGCATGTCAAAGCAGAACTCCAAACGCTCATATGCGCACTGCACAGTGCTTGAAGAAGGTTCCGTTACTTCCTATTCAGAATGGTAGAGTAGCTCATCCTTATGTTGTTGTGTTTTGCGTTTATTCACTTACTACCCGGTTACCTCGTAGTGAATATTTTTTTTAAATGCTCGATGCTCAAACCTACTTGTCTCGCAGTCAGCTCGGCTGAGAAGACGAGAGAGCAGTTGAGTTTCAACTTTACAGTCGAGTGCGGACACGAGCAGTTTCGATAGCAGTTTCGAGTTTGAAGTTCAATGGAATGTGAATTGTGATGGGATGTTTGATGTTCATGTGATCAGTGATGTTGTAAGGGATGCAAGATGCAAGAAACAAGATGCAAAGATGCAATCGTTGCATGTGTCACGATCGGATGTAGAATTCAAGATGTTGCATGTTCATGTACATGTTCGATGTTGCAATTTCCTAAGATCAAAGATCAAAGATTAAGATCGAAGATCTGTTGATCCACATAAATTCAAAATTGATGACATTAACACATGGGACAGGGTGGACACGCACACGGGCGCTGGGATGGGAACTCGTCCAACTTTTCTGATGACTGCATGTCACGGCTGCGTCTATCGCTATCGCATGAGACACGGTGACACTGTCGTTGCGGTTTCGCGCGAACCCAAACCGTCACGACAATGGGGAGACGATACGTGTCAAAATGTCTGTCTCTCACGCCTGGGTTAGGGCTGCATTACAAGGTGAAGAACTTAATACGCGGAAAGTTTGAAAACGCAGCTCGTCTCAGTATGCGCCTCAGCACTAGCGCGTACTAAAGGAGTTCTTCCATTTCGTTGGTATACGATGGATTCGCATGGAGAAGGAGTTGATCTTTCTCTGCATCTCTGCACACTCAGAGTGTTCTGCGAAGCCCGGGTTGTTTGCTTACAAGATTGTATCGCGGTATTTCGTGGAGATAAACCGAAAGAAGGAAAGAGATCGACGTCTAAATTCTTATTGAGCCCATTAAAAGCAGGCGCTAAAAAGGAACCTCCACGGTTTCCTATCCTCAGTCGTGTCGCCAACGATGATCCCCGATTCACGTTCCCTAATGGCAACACAAATAGCAAGCGTCAACTAGCAGTTGTTTCATCTCTTTCAACGATGTCGGATATTCTGCGCGAATTTAGACAGTGGTCTACTCTTAGTCGATTTGTGCACGCTCGCAACGTTCAACGAACCTAACCTGGATACTTTTGAACGACATTACATGCCTGCACTCGCCGACTTCTTCAATTCGACAAACAATCCAACGTGCTCTGAACTCTCGCCTGTCGTCTCGCCTGTCGTCTCGCCTGTCGTCTCGCCTGGCGCTGAAGCTTCCACTGAAGAGACAGTTATTTCTCCCACGAACACGACGACACCATCCAGCCCATCCAGCAGTGCAAATGCAACGGGATCTACTTTCCAAGATTTGCCTGGCGAGCTTGTGCTTCCCTTCCACCTCTTGACAAATGTATCGAAGACTGGCAGGACAAAATATCAAGAGATTATTCATAACGATAACCTTGATCGTTTTATACGCTTATTATCTGCGCACACTTGCACTATGTCACACTACATGGGTGAAAAGAAATAACGCAACTTCAAGGTCCTCCGCCAAATATTCTTGCCGACTAGAAGACAAGCCCTGGCGTTCACGCGAGCCAAGCAGGATGAGACAGGCCCACAAGCTCGACAGTCGCAGTGCCATGTGCAAGTGTGCAGCTTATTTCACTCTCTCGCCATTGAAAAAAGAGTCCCTCAAGTTCCTTTTAGCGAGTTATGCACTTTGAGCACACCGGACATTCACCTGGCGCCCCGGAGGATCTCTTACAACAGGCATTGTACCCAAAGATTAGGCACGAACTACAAAAGATATGTTGTTTACAAAAAAGTCGAGTTCAAGTGCAGCGAGCTCTCGCCGATTACACTAAGAAGTTTGTGCCCACTCTCCAATTAGACTACGACAACCTGGATCAGCAGGTCGACGCCCGTTTTTTCCCCTCAGACCATGATATTAAAAATGCCATCACAAAAGCAGCCTCTCGCGACAGGTTTTCTCCTATAGATCAAGTGTCATCTCTACGGTTATACTTGGCTAACTGTCACCAGGCGAAGCAAGTGTCTTGGATATTCCGGCCGCAAGGGGCCCATCAAGCTTCATATGGCTTCGACGAGTACAGTTCCGAGTTGTTCTCCTCGTTGCTGGTCGCTGAAGGTGTCGCTGAAGGTCCTCAGCAGTACAGGCTGGATTCCACCGAACCTATACGTATCCCACAGGGTATGTCGCCAAAGGTCATCGACTGCTTGCAGGAACGAATTTTATCGTGTACACCTGTCCCAGTTACCACTCCAACACCCACACCCACATCCACGGTCAACACTTCCAACGAGACCTCCACTCCTGGCAATGTCCCCACTTATTGCACTACTTTCATACTGCAACCGACTACTGGGTTGTTCTCCAAGGACTCCCACACCAACCAGGTACCCTTGCACAAGAGTGCTTTCGTGCAATTCCAATTGGCCTTTGTCTCCCCTATTCAGTTTGCACCTCTCAGGTGTGCAGAGCAAGGCTCGACATCGATAGTTCCGATAACCGATACAATCGATTAATCGTGAACATCAGTATCGACCGATTCCAAATTTGCAATTTTTTTGCATTATTAGTATTGATCGATGCAATAGCGTCTGATATCGGTATTGATCGCGATGGCTTCGTGAAATATCGACATTGGTCGATTGTGCCGGGCCGAAAATCGTAATTGCTCGATTCCACAGTGAAATTCGGCTGTATCGATTAATCAAGGGTATCGATAATCGGCATTGGCGAAATCTCACCATCCCGCCCTGGGCCCACGATAATCCGCCATCCGCCATCCACCATCCACCATCCGCCATCCGCCATCCGCCATCCACGATAATCCGCCATAATCCGGTTGCTGACCCATGGGTATCGGGTGTTGGGTGTGTGCCATCACAGCCCGCTGTTCAGATGTACGACGTCGAGATCCCGCGGAAGGCGTCCACTGCGGTTGCGAATCCCGATGGTAGTGTGTATGGCGACCATAAGCTGATTGACCCGGAGTGGGACATCGTTCGCGATTCTTCCTTTGTGTTATATTTTCCTTATGTTGTCGTTCAGCGGCTTCAAGCGACCCCCACCCCCACCAGCAACCTCGTGATGCCCTTTGTTTCGTTTCTGGCGTATAAGCTGCACGACGACACCCCTCTAATGATCTCTGGTGTCAGACGAGAGCACATCGACCAGCATGTGGCTGCAGCCCGCCGGAACTTGTACAGAGACGTTTCCAAGAGGTATTTCAACGACTTGATGGAGTGCAAGCTGGAGGATCTTGCTGTGGCCACTGGATTAGATCCTCGATACAAAAACTTCAAATTTAAGTTCGTGGAGAAGTGGAATAGAGGTGCGCTGTTCAACACATACAGATTGTATCTCGACATTCTATGTCCCTGCTTGGGAGATGATGACACACTCTGCGTGCCCTGATGAGAATAACTTATGTATCTTTGCCTGAAAAGCTTATGGTTGCTCGCAGGCAATTTCACTCCTAGTGTTGGACAGAAGTGGCTGCGGGATGCCTTCTATTCTGACTGGAGCGGTGATAAAACGAATGCCGCTGAGCAGCGATCGGCACCAACGGTGCACACATCTGAGGTTGTTGAGTTGGAGATCTTCCTTGATTGCTGCGGCAACACAGGTGTGGAAACTATTGCTGCGGACGATTTAAGTCAGGACGAGATTACAAAGTACTTGGCCCTGCCGGATGTTGCTCCGTCCGTTGACCCCATTGAGTGGTGGCAAAAACACAAATCAGCCTTTCCCAAGCTGTGGCTCATGACCCGTCAGTTCTGGGGACATCCTGCAACCACGGGTGGGGTTGAGCGTATTTTCAGTGGGTGTGGTATCCTGCATGGTGATCTGCGCAAGGCTGTCACCGAGGGCACTTTGGAGCACTTCATGATGGCAGCTATCAACACTGTGTAGAACGTTTGTGTAGCCTTGCCCGTGACCTCCTCCTCCTAGCTGTGAGTAGAGTAGAATATCATAAGTAACCTGGACACCTCCTCAAAAATACACAATAACCTGTCTGTGAAGGGGAGAAATCACCCTGTTTTGCTTGAAGTATCGGCAGTATCGATGGTATCGATATTCACAAGTTCTAGTGTGTCATAATCAGCCTATTATCGAATATTGAGCGTCTACTAAAAGTATCGTTATTGCTCGATTTAGGATATGGGGAAAAATGCACAATTTGTATTGATCGACGATGGGTCAGTGAATATCAGTATCAATCAATCTCGGTTGTCGTAATATTGCTACCAATCGATACTGAAATTACTAATATCGTGCACTCTCGATACCGAAAAATGCATCCGATGTTGAGCCTTGGTGCAGAGCCTCCCAACTACCCTACGTTTCTAGACGCGTGCAATACATCGTATTGAACACATATTGCAGGCATATTGCACGCGTATTGACAATACATGTTCAATAGAATACAACATTTGCCATAGCCACACATTTTTCCTAGAAGGCACCCAAAAAAATTTGGTCAATTTTTCGATGAAGCACCCAAATGTTTTTGACAATTTTGAGAAGGCACCCAAATTTTGATAAATTTTTTCCTGTCCATATTTAGCTATAAGCATGCGGGCTTGCGGGGAAGGCTCTGCGCGGAGGGTTTGAGGCTTGGAGGCGCCCAAGGCGGTGGGGCGGTGGCTAGGAGGGGCGGAGGCGCAGACGGGCGGAGGCGCGGAGTGATAGTTATGTGAAGATAACTAGAGGATGGATGACGAGTTAATCCCCGAGTGTGGAGGGTGTGTGACGCGGTAAGATGAAATAACGCGGTGAGATGAAATAATGCGGTGAGATGAAATAACGCGGTGAGATGAAATAATGCGGTGAGATAGCATAATAAGGTATTTAGATAGCAATTTGTACCTCACTTGCTGATTGCATATTACGGTAATAATATTCCTGATTTTAGCCTTAACGTTAAGACATTCAAGACAGTAGACACCGAAAGCCACGCAAACGCAACCGTGGCATCGACCAGCCGACCACGCGATCGACGCGAGCTCTCCATGATATCGTCACGTCGATCGATGTGGCCACGCATGTCACCCAAATTTTCCCAGAGCCCCCCATATTTCCCAGAGACCACCAGATTTTTCCGGACGCCCCAGATTTTTCCTAAAATGCACCCAAATTTTTCAAAATTTTGAAATTTTTTTAAGCCAAAATAAGCACCCAAATTTTGAATAAATTTTTCAAAATGTGTGGCTGCCCCAATACAACATGTTACAATATGTGTGCAATATGCCCGCAAGCGCTCCAACATATGTTCAACATAGTATTGCAGTGAGCCCTCATGTATTGGAGACATATTGAAGTTCTGATGCAGAGAGTTATTTCAATATGCCTTCAACATATGTGTAGTATAGGGTTGGAGACATGCACCATGCATGTCGCAAACACTATGAATGTCAGGGATATGACCGATGACATATGTGTCATACATGTCATACATGTCATACCATGTCATGTCATGTCATGTCATGTCATGTCATGTCATGTCATGTCATGTCATGTCATGTCATGTCATGTCATGCCATGCCATGCCATGCCATGTCATGTCATATGTTATAATGACATACAGTCGTCGAGTATCGTCAGTACGGTCGACTATGACATGTACAGTCATACTATCTGTCATCCACTCACCATGAGTGACATCTGTCATCGAGAGGCTGATTTCAGCATCTCGATGATGAAGCAGGACAGTTCTTGAAGAACAAACTGTTCTGAAAGGACGCGTCTTCGCTTCAAGCATGAATTGAACACCATGCGGGTATCATATGGCTAATTCGATCAGCCGATACTGTTGTTCACCCAATGCCCTCGGGTTCACAACCCGATAGTGGTAACGCTTGAGAAGCGTGGGGGCATTGGCGTATATGAGAGAGCATTGAGCTCAAGCAGTAGATTCTAGATATCAG
Source organism: Cymbomonas tetramitiformis (assembly GCA_001247695.2). Lineage (NCBI taxonomy): Eukaryota > Viridiplantae > Chlorophyta > Pyramimonadophyceae > Pyramimonadales > Pyramimonadaceae > Cymbomonas > Cymbomonas tetramitiformis. The sequence continues at coordinate 62,592 of LGRX02033410.1, forward strand.
ACTGCACTCATACCACCAAACTCTTGCGCGTGCTATTGTCGTTCAATAATAGCCGTGCCATACATATCGCTCGCATAGCGAGCCCTGACAGTGGTACTCTCCGTCCACGCGACGAACGAGGACAACATAAGTGTGTGCAGTGCAGCAATAGATATATTGTGTATTGTGTATTGTGTATGTAACAGGTTCGCGCATACATATAGGCGACAGCGATCGCACATATACGACCATATATCGAATAATAATATCCGCTGCAGAATCAACAGCGAACGGAGTGCGCGAGGAATTACCGTCGCGAACGCATTCGCAACAGATATCGCTTGCATAAATATCGTCAGAAAATAACAGCGACAAGGTGTGTTCACTGTATACAGGTCGCACAGACATGTTGTTATCATTCGCAGGGTTGGTACGATATGCGACATACGGACGCGCGAATGATTAAATCGTCATCAGTATGTATGATCCGTACGCGCGATGGCATTCGTACCATGCGATACATACCGGCGACATAAATGTTCACCACCGCAGCGACATACATCAGCGACAGTGATGATTCGCTATTCGCACTAATTGTTCAGTGCAGCGCACATACATAATTCGTTATTGCAAATGTTTGCAAAAATCGCTCGTCGACGCGCATACGATGATTTAGCTTGTCAGGATATGCGCACACCTGCAATGATTTCATCATGCTCAGAGGACGCGCGATGAGGGCGCATAATTCATACATGCAGCACGCTATTCAATATCTGTGTCGCGCGCACATAGCATACAGAGATGATGTTTGTTCAATTACTGGCAAATGTACATACAAAGTTTGCAGTCGGACACATAATATAACATCAGATGAATATTGATGTTGTGCAGTCATATGTGTGTGTACCATGCAGCATACACCACATGTGCAGCATACACCATACATACAGTATATACCAAGTGTATGCAACAATACTATGCAGCACAATACCATGCAGCAATACCATGCAGCATAATACCACCATATTATACTGTGATATATATGTACACATGTATACATCCAACTTGATCACGATAACAGTTGGCATACATAGGCATATATAACAGTGCATCATGGAAGTATTGCAAATTTAAAAAGTAAGGGCTTACTTTAAATCACCATATAGTTCTGTCGATCGACTTGGTGACTGTTTGTCCGCGCCTAACCGACCACAGGCTTGTACCCTGTGGAACCGGGGGTTGAATAAGCAATGCAACCATGTTACACTGTAGAGATGCGCATCTCATATACATACCAGATGCTGCATTAATATATCACATAGCATACCTGCTGTGCAAGTTTAAACTATAAACGAACCCACTTGGTATAAGGTGCCGATCATGATCATAAGACAGTAATTAGCTCAGTATTTCCTGGCGCAGGATTTGGGATGGGATATTGTTCTACTGTTGATCAATGAAAGGAATACTCACCAGAGCCATGTGTGAAATATACCAATCAACTCGTCATTCATGATGAGATATGCAGGATTACAACCATTAACCAAATTGATATATATCATGTTAGCTACATGCTGTTCATTGGTATACAGATCATCTTATATGATAAATCAATTTGCTTTAGTGTACTAAATCAACAAGTACCTATACAATACATAAGTCACTGACATCATTATGTATGTTGACATTACACTGACTCACTAAGTGTATATGATCAAGTATTATATCAACATATGATACATAGATACCATCCAACAAACACATGTGCGTGTTGGATGTCAAGCGATGGCGATACATATGGGACAGGATAAAACAACCTGCTGAAGGGCTGGATGGAGAATATCTCCAGACCCGAAGGCAGTATACAGTGCTCAAATAAACAGTTGGTCACTGTTGAGCACTGTCCATGCATCCCACACAATCGCTGGAGCAACTTCATTATCTACTTATGCATCATGACAATTGAATCAGAAACCTGATCACAATTCAGTGCATACTTTGTACAGTAAATCAGAAATTCGACATGATATCTGACAAAGTAGATAATAGAAATACTATGAGCATTTGCTCTAACTGCTTAGTATCTGGGTGGCAACACCACCCAGAGAACTATCATAGATCCAAAGATATAAAGCAGATCTCCAGCAGACTCACTCGTGAGACTTTGCAATGCGATCGACTGCCAAAGACAGGCGACAGAACCAAGGAGCAATCTCGCCTGAAAAGGTCATCTACGGAGTTGATAGTCCTAAGTAAGTTAAAAACTATCTGACAGACATCATTCAGTGACTACAAGTCATTGTTGATAGAACACACATTATCACCACTTTTTGCATGGTCGTGGGTTTCAATCAGCAAAAACCCCATGTGTTGACCATCACATATCTTCACGAAAATGCCATGAAAAATATCATGTGTAAAAGTGAGATATGTTACATGAGTTATGTAAGATGTACACATTGCTATATATATATATATGGCCAAAAACAGTGAAAATGGGTAAAATCCCATTGCGGGAGATTTCAAAATTGAAATTTGGACTCGATTTTTTCACGGAATATCATTTTATACCTATTAAGGTACCTGAAAAATATTATGTGCACATTCATATCTCATGTAACACCCTAAAATCTTGTGTGTAACACCTAGGGGTGTACATAGTGGCTGAATGCGTGAAAAACTCACACGCATGATTTCAAAATGAAAATTTGGGTCAAAACTTTTTCGCTGATCCAATTTTTCACCTATTGGTAAATATGCCCAAAATATTTCAGCACTTGTAACACCCTGTAACACCCTGAAAATCACGTGTATGTTATAGGGGGTGTAACATACATCCTATATACCACGTGGTAAACAGTGATATATTAAATTCAGTTTTGCTTTAATTCCTTCAAGAAATGTTCATACCGCTTAAATTTGATATAATTAGGTGTTACTGATACCATGTAACACCCTAATGTCACTTTCGGTGATAAGGGTCACAATAACCCTACACACCCTAAAATGCCACTATATAATAGTGAAACACTCTGTGTTTGGCATTTTGGTCATGCTGAAATCAGCACATTCATGTCCAATATATCGGGCAACAACCCAATACCTGTAGGGCAACAACCCAATAACTGTACAGCTGCTTCCTATGGGAATTGCATGCTTCTTGATGAGGTAATAGGCACTTGACAACTGCCTGTGGAGTTCACACTTCCTTGAGGGGGGAAGAAGGTGGAACCATATATATACTTCACCTCATTATATCAATGTACAAAAATAATACATGTACAATATATATATATATATATCACACACACACACACACACATCCATTTTGAAGGTTTTGTTGGTGTGGTGTTTTATTTTAGATGGCAGAAGAACTAGCTATACCAGCTATCGATATTGATCCTAATAACTGGTACTTTGACATTCTGGGTTCTTATGATCATTTCAGCAGATTCAAAATACCTTCATGGTTAAAGGGTTATGCTGACACTCAGACCCGGTATGATCAGATAGGATATTTCGATGCCATCAGCAGAATGAAGACAGACATGAGTCGGTACAGAGATCCAGAGACTGAGCCTAAGGAACCAGATGAGGATTACTCAGAGGATAATCCCCCGCCTGCATTTACAGATCCAGATGATGGTCAGGCCACCGCAGCATTAATTCCAGCCGCAATTGTCCCTAAGGTGAAAATGAATACACCGAAGGAGTACAAAGTCGGACAGGATGCGGAGGTTTGGATGGATACAATAGACAGATATTTTCAGTTTACATATCCAGGTGCACCAGACAAGGATCTCATTACAGTCTTCCTCACGTTCATTCAGAATAATGACAGACACTACTTTCAGGTCGTGGCTAAAACACCAGATGCCACGTATGAAGATGTCAAGAATACATTCCTCAGGCAGTTCGGAAATCCCCATAAGCGGCCAGTTGCCAAAAAGCATCTAATGGCACTGCAGCAGGGTAACCAGACTTTTGCAGATTACCTACGCACATTCACATCACTGGCTTCTCTAGCATCAGTTGATTTGGACGGAGATTTAGATTTTTCCCTCCTCTTTCATGAACAATCCATAACAGGAGGCATCAGGAACCATATTAGGAGGCTCCAAAGATTGAGCCATCACAAAAAATGGAAAGACATGAATGGACAAGGCAGAGCACTCAGACTATTGGAGGAAAATCACGTGAAACCAATCAAGGATATATCAAAAATTGCATCTAAGTATTTCACGGCCTATAGGTGCAGAGAACTCACAGGCCTACAAGCATCCCCTCATAGAGCACACAGGATGGGAATGGGAGAAAGCCCGACCTGCCAGAAGTGTGGCACAACAGCACTGTGCACCTATAAACATATCCAACTGAACTGCCCAGGAGAAGGAAATGAACTGCACCAGCTAAGGGAAAACCAACAGGAGGAAATAAAAGAGACTATCAAAAAAGCCACTGCAGGAGACCCGAGATTGATAATAGAAGGCAGAAACACAAGGGGTGGCACCACCAGAGCCGCTGAAATTTTCCCCCTAGCAGAAATAGACAAGGACCTAACAGCCTCCAGACCGCTTGCTGCCCTTCCAGAGGCTAGCATGTACAAACTATCAAATACCAGGAAAGGTACTGTAGCAGTAGCCGCTGCACCCATCGGCATAAACAACGATGGGTGTCACAACTTCCAAGACTACAGTACATCAAAAAGAAAGAATTCTGGGAAGTTAGTTGAGTGGCATAGGCTGACAACTGATACACCCCAGACATCGATCAGTAATTACACACAACGGGCCAATGATATCCACTCAGCGCTTATAGCATGTAATAATGAGTCGGGCGACCCGAAGAATTGTTATGCAATAAGAAGAGATTTATTAGACATCATCATAGATGAGAGAGGCTTAGGAAAGGACGGATGTGAGCTTTTCTGTAACCCTGTAAACTCACACCCAGGAATCAAATCAAGGAGGTGCATACAAGCGCGAAGGAGGCATATAGGGACACGTACTCGTTGAACGTCGTCACACTAGCTGGGGCAATCTCGGGATCACGGATAAGTGATAGGAACTCAGCGGCCAAAACAAGTATTTCTTTCCGTTTGTCCGCGATGGTGACCGATTTAAGACGGTTGAAGGTCTTCTTTGTAGGCAACACGTACACCATGGTCTCCTCGTCAGGTAGGTGGGGTAAGCGGGTCGCCTTGGTCATAAGTTCCATGACGTTGCTTTCCACCATGAGTAGGGCCTCCCGCCAGATATCGTGTCGAACAATTGGACCAGTAGGCAAATGATATTCACGCTCGAAAATAGTTTCATTGTGAACATACTTCATAGCACTTATATGAAACCGAGCCAGTTGTAGTTGTTTGCCATTGCACATAGCTTCCTTTGCCGTCAAACATGCACAACACCCCAGGGGTGGCGACGTCCGTGATGGGGATGGCGAACAAGTTAGCAGTCACGCACTCGACCATATAGTTACCGTAGGTTTTAATATCTTGACTTTCCCAAATTCTGACCTTATTGTTGTAGGCATAATTGCACACGCTACTCTATATGACGGTACGGTCGGTTGGCTACGGTCGTCCTGCATTTCTAGGAACACTGTCTTTGATCCCGCGCCTTTCTTCAAGTGCGCGTCCAAATAGGTTTTTACTCGAGGGTTCAAGCCTTTGTTGAAGAAAGCCTCGTGATCGTGTAATTCGTGTTCTCCACTCTGGAACAAGTCACAACTGTCCCGGTCGATCGAGGTACGTATGAGTTTGAAATACACTTTACAACCGCTGGACTTGTACAAGGAGCACTTATACTTGTATGTAATATTGCCCGTTCTCTTAGCTGTGTGAGGTTTGTCCGCCTTGGAGAAGCCACTAGAACACGCCTCCTTAATTCTTTCCATACAACTATCGAAATATGAAGCACTGAGCAAGGCCACCCACTCTTTACGCTCGTGCGTCCGTGTCCGCTTGCGCGTAGAGAGTTCCTCAAGTTCATCCTCGGGATCGGAATCCTCAAAATTTTCTCGTCCATCCTTCCCGGGGCTAGTGAACTGCAAATTTTCCTCCTCCTGGTCCATGGCACCAGTTAAGTGTTCGGGAGTGTGCTAGAACCGGGAGCGAACCAGTTGTAATTTCTTTTGGCGCTTGAATGAATAAAGCGAGGTTGCATGTGACATATAATCTATTCCCCAGAAATGGTCGGAATTTCTATTCCCCATTTAGCACCAATCTATTCCCCGAAAAATAGCCTACCCCCACTAAAGACATTTCCAAAATCACACCTAAAGCTTTCACTGCTTCTAGAAGTAGAGAACTCCTGGGTCTCCAAGCTTCTCCAACACGTTCATTTAAACTAGGGAAAATCGTAACTGAAAACTGCCCCTACTGTCAACAGAATACAAAATGCACCTTCGAACACATTCAACTCGAATGTCCAGGACATAATAATAGTTTGAATAATCTTAGAATAACCCAGGATGCTGAACTGAGGAAAATCATTGTTGAAGAAATTTCAGGCAAGCCTGAACTCCTAAACCCTGGTGTAGGTACCACATATATCAAAACACAACCATCGAAACTTTTCCCTCTTGCTGACCTAAGACAAGAAATGAATGAGGAATTATATTTACACTATGCCAGGGGCACTACGACGGATACTCGGAATGATGTTTTTGGTTGAAACGTGCAAAGGTACACAATTCGGTTTTTATAATATACCGGATCAGGGCCAGATTGAGGTGCAAACGATAGTTCGGTTCCGAGTTCTGAAGGCTAAACACTTCTCAAGTGCTCTACTTATTCACTCGTAACTCGGGCTGCAGGGTCAACCACCCGGCACCCGATGTCACACCACGGCCCAACGTTCGAATCCTGATCCGATCTCATTTCTAATTCCGATTCGTCATTCTCGATTCAGATGTCACGTCGACGGACTGACACGATGACTGTCATACAGTACTGTCATACTACTGTACTCTCATACTGGCATACTATCATAGTGTCATAGTGTCATACCCCCGATATCTGATACTCGATTTCATTGTCTTTCTGATCCCGATGCGAATCCCGCCATTCCCCGAGGGTCTGACTAAGTGCCACGATGACCACCCCACAGTACTGTCTTACTACTATAGTGTCATACTGTCATACTGTCATAGTTCAAGGTTGGCAATCATACGGGAATCAGACGATCAGATATTCAGATCGGAATTCAGGTTTCAGATTCAGATCGGATCAGGTTTTTTTCAGATAGTTTCAGATGTTTCAGATGGTTTCCGATGTTTCAGATGACGAGCCTTAATTATCAGACAAAATCAGACGACGCGTCTTAACTATCAAACAAAATCAGACGACGGGGAGAATTATTAGGGTTTATCAATCAGGACATCGCATGTAACCATAAATACGGCCCGTAACTTTTTTTTTTTTTTTTTTTTTTTCGGATATTCGGAAGGCCTAAACCCTAAAACCCTAATTACAAAAACCCTAAAACCCTAAACATGGGAACCCTAAAACCCTACATCGTGAAACCCTAAAACCCAAAACGCATCAAACCCTAAAACCCTAAGCCGTGAAACCATTAAACCCTAAATGTCATGCAAACCATAAAACCCTAATATATATTAAACCATAACCGATGAAGGCCCTTTTTCCATTTCATTTTATAATATCTTTATTATTATGTAATATATGTTTTCATTATGAAAATTTGAGATTTTGACAAAAAAAACCCTAAATAAATTATCGATGGATGTATAAAGCCTAATGGCATCATTTGGTGCCACGTGCTAATGCGTGCATTGCCCAAAACGCCTTCGGGGAGTCTTAATTTTGCCTAAAACACCCCCTGCACAAGCCCGTATGAATATCGGGGACCATTTTTCAGATGTTTCAGACATTTCAGACGTTTCAGATCAGATCAGACGTTTCAGATCTGAATTCAGATCTGAAATCATCTGATTGCCAACCTTGTCATAGTGTCATAGTGTCATAGTGTCATACCCCGGACATCTGGTACTCATTCTCATCGTGATTTCAAGCCCAATTTCACTGTCATCGTGTACCGGAATATCCTAGTTCACTAGATATCAGAGGGTCCCGAACTGTATGGATAAACTCTCTCCAAGATCAATAAACCCTAAGCTAGATATACCCGGTACGGTCTCGCAACGGTCTCGGAAACTAGCCTACCTGTGACACAGCGTGTGTCACAGTACGAACCTATAGATCAATCAGCAGTCCAGTGTTGGTCCTAGGGGTCTGTCATAGGGGCCTGCCTGTCAAGGCTGCCTATACAGATTTCAGCACACCACCCCAGCACTGTGGGTGGTGACTGGCTAGGAGAGTCAGAATGTTAAACCTCTAGGGCAGAAGCCAGGGTGACAAGTCCTAACTGCTAATCCAACTGCGCAATTCTGATACACAAATTGGAATCCCTCTAACCAGCACAAGAGAAACCATACAGGCAATGCAAGTCCTGCTAAACTACTGAAAAGCTCTGTGCCAGTAAGTCAGATTGAAGAATTCAAAGGTGTCAAAGTAAAAGCATAAACCAGATTGAAGACCATGTTGAGGTCAAAGTACATCTCAGCACACCACCATGAAAGTGGTGTACTGCCAGAACCAGAAACATAACTACTCGGGGTCAAAGCTCAGAGGAGCACCTCCACCACATCGATCACCGTAGTAGCCCGCCGTAGCACGGCGTGCTGAAATCTGTATAGGCAGCCCTGACTGGGAGTCCCGGTCAGGCCCCTATGACAAATCCCTAGGACCAACACTGGACTGCTGACTGATCTGTAGGTTCGTACTGTGACGCACGCTGTGTCACAGGTAGGCTAGACTCCGAGACCGTCCGAGACCGTTCCGGGTATATCTAGCTTAGGGTTTATTTATCTTATAGAGTTTATCCACACGAGTACGGGACTTTCTGATATCTAGTGTACTTGGATATTCCGGTAGGTCGTGGCCCCATCCACGTTTTCATTCCACTTGATATCTTGGCCATGATTGGCTAAGCAGCCGCTTGAAGAGGTGGTGCGCACTTGCGCGTTTGGGTGCGACTAGGATTTGGGACATGGTTTTACGGTAGACGTCCTTTTTGCGGCTGCGAGTCATGGGCACCGCGCGTTGCTATTGCTCGGTTTTGGCAATGTTCATTTGCGTTATTCTACCTGCACTGATCCCGCTGGTTCACGTATTTTGGGCTGGTGCTCCGGACACCTTCGACCACACCGACATTTGCAAGTGCCCCACGCTCTTTTCGCCGCTCCGCACGTTCTGCCGTTACGTCTTCACTCCATTTCCGCCACAACACCCAAACGTGCTGCCGCGCATCATCTTTTCTCTGGCTTTCAGAAGTATGGCGACATCTACTCGAGCTCGTAAACGCCTATTGAGGGACTCCGACTTGGACGCCTCAATACGGCTTCTGGATGCGGTTCGGGACACTCCGACCGCTAGCACCCCGCCTGTGGTGCCCCCTGCTACTTCCAGCAACACCGACGCTGCTGTCGCGTTGCGGAAGCATCTGGTCGACCAACATGCCACAGTTGACGCGGTGTACAAGGGGCGCTTGCATCGGGCTTGGGCCAAGGGTATCCGCGAGGATATCCTTGGTTCCAAGAAACATCATTATCGTGGTACCGACGACACCGACCGCCTCTCCGAGTTGGTGGTGCAGCTTCGGACCGAGTTTGAGTCCGCTGGATTGGACTTGGCCCCCTTTGACCTCGACGACCCCACCTCTCTGGTTATCGAGAAGGTTAATGGGCTCCTCTATGACGTCTTGGCCCTCGTCGTGGAGCGGAACTCTGTGGCTGACACCTGGCTTCGGGGTACGGACTCTTCGGCTGACCGAGATGGACGTCGAGCTCTCATCGACATCATCAAGGGGAGCGTGCCGGCAGCCCTGCGCGAGAGCCACCAGCAGGAGCACGCGGCGCTTCGTCATCCCGCAGGCGTTGACCCGCAGCCGATCTTGGCTCGTGAGCAACGTCTGGTGCGGGATAACCGCGCTCCTGACCGGCGGCCCACCGACGAGACCCGCAAGCTCTCATTGTACAACCGCCTCGACCCGATCTTCTACGCGGCGGTGAAGGTGCGTTATCCGCTTGCGGGTGACCTCGGCGGAGTTACTCTCCGCTCGCTTCAGGCTCTCGTCGTCGCCATCTTTCAGGCATGGGCACAGTCGGACGAGGGGGCGTCGGCACGTGAGAAGCAGGTGCTGGGGATGGACGGTAAGCCCTCCGCTCTGGTCACGTCGTCGGAGTACGCGGTACTCCTCGAGGAGATTGCGGCCTTGAAGGCCTTGGTGCGTGGTGGCCGTGCGGGCGGGGGACAGCAGCAGCAGCCGCAGCATCGGGGGAAGCAGCATCCGAGGGGGTTTCGCGTGGGTGCAGGCAACCCCCCCGCGGTCGGCTTTGACCGCGACAGCATGAAGGCGAAGCCGCTGTGCCACCGCTGCCGCAAGGCCGGTAAAGGTGAGGTGTATCACCCGTACCGCGACTGCCCGCTTGGCGGTCGCCAACACTCGCCGGCCACGGCTGCGGCTTTCTGCATTCCCATTGAGCAGGAGGACGCGGAGGGCCTGCACGCATTGGCGCTCGTGCAGGTCTTCCAGGACGCGGCAGACATTGGGCCGGAGGCCTTCTCGCATGCGGCGTTGGCGTATGGTCCGCCCGCGGTGCTCTCCACGGACGGCGTCGGTGGGATCGACGTGGCGGCCTACGGTTTCTCCGTGCCGCCTCCGCCTTCTGGCGGGACCGACGACGAGGACATCTTGCGGCGGCTTGATGCCCTCACCTCTGAGGTTCAGGCCGCCCAAGAAAAGGTACATTACACTCACGCGTCCTTTGTTCCTGGGAGTGCGGTTGAAGAGCATGCGTCGGCTCTGGTGTGTGGCCCTGCCGCTGCGGCGGGGATCACACCGGAGGGGCAGGTTCCGGCAGGTGGTGCGGCGGCATCGGCGTCCGCCGTGCCGGCCCATGCTATGCCTGTTTCGCAGGTGGAGGATGTACAGCCCGCGCCAACTCAATCGGCGCGGGTAACCACCACGGAGGCGACATGCGGTGAGTTCGGAGGCTTCGTGCAGACGGTGAATCACGCCACCGTCCACCTGTCTGACCTGACAGGCTATGACACGGACGACTACGAGGATTTCGCCGACGGTACTTTCGCGGTGAAGCCGCGAGCTCCGGCCGGTGCTATCGGGTGCGGTGTGCCGCCTTTCGGCTTTGGCACGCCGGCAATCGGCGCTCTCGCCATGCTCTCTCTCTTGTGCATTTCTTTTGCAGGTGTAGCTGTTTCGGCATCCACAGCTTCTGCTGTGTCGGCATGTGCACCGGCTACGGAGACGCCTTCGCCTGGTGGTGATCTCGATTGGGAGGCTCCGTCATTTTACTCTACGAATGATTTTGTTGATTCAGTGAACCCGGCTCAGGGTTTCTTGTTGGCTCATCATGTGCCACAGCTTCAGCCGCCCGAGCCTCCTGACAGACTGAGCTTGCTAGCATTTCAGGATTTAGCTCAAGCGGACTTGGGCTTTGGCATGGCATTTTATTACGGTATGGCGTTACATGAGAGCGGACCTCTGGATGTGGAGCACTACTACGGTGCTGGCTACTTTACTTCCTATCATGGGATGGACTTCCGTGAGGCCACCGCTGACTACTTTGGTACTGTCGATTGACTTCTTGCTCACTCTGGAGGCACACCAACATGGTGGTGTGCAGAACTCCTGTGACCTCAAAGACTTCTTCAATCTGGTTTATGGTTTTACTTTGGCACCTTTGAAATCTTCAATTTGACTTGCTGACACAGAGCCTTTCAGTAGTTTAGCAGGACCTTAATTGCCTGTGAGTTTCTGCTCTTGTGCTAGCTAGAGGGTTCTAATTTGTGTATCAGATTTGCACAGTTAGATTAGCAGTTAGGCCTTGTCACCCTGGCTCCTGCCCTAACACTTACAACTTTACATTTTCTGACTCTCCTAGCCAGTCACCACCCACAGTGCTGGGGTGGTGTGCTGAAATCTGTATAGGCAGCCCTGGCTGGGAGTCCCGGTCAGGCCCCTATGACAGATCCCTAGGACCAACACTGGACTGCTGACTGATCTGTAGGTTCGTACTGTGACACACGCGGTGTCTTAGGTAGGCTAGACTCCGAGACCGTCCGAGACCGTTCCGGGTATATCTAGCTTAGGGTTTATTTATCTTATAGAGTTTATCCACACGAGTACGGGACTTTCTGATATCTAGTGTACTTGGATATTGCTGAAATCTGTATAGGCAGCCCTGACCGGGAGTCCCGGTGCAGGCCCCTATGACAGATTCCTAGGTAGCCAACACTGGACCGTGACTGATCCGTAAGCCTGTGCCGTGACACACCGAGTGTCACAGGTAGCTAGACTCGAGACCGTTCCGACTCCGTGACCGTTCCGGGTATATCTAGCTTAGGGTTTATTTCTTAGAAGAGTTTTATCTATATTGGTTCACTGACTGTCTGATATCTTGAACCGGGATATTCCAGTAGGTCGTGGACCCATTCCACGCTATATTCCACAGCTAGTTTGGCCATGATTGGCTAAAACAGCCGCTTTGAGAGGTGGTGCGCAGCGGCGCGTTTGGGTACGAGTGGAAAGTTTGAGATGAGCAGTTTGTGAATGCGTTTTTGAGCCGCCGCTATGGGGATTCGACCTGGACCGGGCTTCGTTGGCGCAATGTCCTTTTACGGTATAGTTCTTGCCTTGGCCCAGCATGCTACCGCTTCTTGGGCTGGTGTCTGCAGCACCTTCGACCTCGACGACGTCTTCCAGTGCCCCTCGCTCGCATGGCTCTACCGCTCCTTACGCAACTGTGACGTCGCATTTTCCCCACGCCATTACCCTTACACGCCCCAACGTACCACCTCCCATCAGGCTTTCAAAATTATGGTTGTTCACACACGTGCGAAGAGGTCCCTCACGAGGGACTCCGACATTGACGCCTCGTTGAGGCTGACTGACGCGGTTCGCAACACGCCGACGGCTAGATCACCGGCGGTTACGAGCCCCGACCCTACTTCCAACACCGACGCCGACGTTGCGACGAGGAAGTACCTGCAGGAGCAGTCCAAGCTTGTGGACGAGGTCTACAAGGGACGGCTCCATCGGACATGGGCCAAGGGTATCCGCGAGGATATCCTTGGCGACAAGAGGCATTATTTCGGCGGCACGGCTGACGCGGGTCTCCTCTCCGACGTGGTGGTTCAGCTGCGTACGGAGTTTGAGTCCGCTGGGCTGGACCTCGTCTCGTTCGACCTTGACGACCCCCAGGCTCTGGTGGTGGGAAAGGTGAACGCCTTGCTGTACGACGTGCTTGGGCTTATCATCGAGAAGCACAGCAACGCCCACGTCTGGCTTACGGGTACGGACGCGTCTGCCGACCGAGATGGACGGCGTGCGCTGGTGGACATCGTGAAGCGCAGCGTACCGGTGGCGTTGCGGGAGTCCTTCCAGCAGGAGCATGCCGCGCTTGCTTATCCCGCGAACGTTGACCCGCAGCCGATTTTGGCTCGGGAACAACGTTTGGTGCGGGATAACAAGGCGGCCGACTGGACACCCACCGAGGCCACCAGGAAGCTCAGCCTGTACAGCAGGCTTGACCCGGTGTTCTACGCCGCGGTCAAGGTGCGTTACCCCATGGTGGCCGACCTCGCGTCGGTTTCCCTTGTGGCCTTGCGCTCTTTAGTCGTCGAGATTTACCAGGCATGGGCGCAGACGGACGTCGGGAAGGCCTTCCTGGCCAAGCCCGCAGGTGGTGACACGTCGGCCCTGCTCACCAGCAGCGAGCACCAGGCGCTGCTGGACAAGATCAACGAGCTGACCACGCTGGTTCAGCAGAGGTACGAGGCGGCTCCGCCGGTGGTGCAGCGGCAGCAGGACCCGCCGCAGCGGCAGCACGGACAGCGCCGGCAGCAGCAGCAGCGCGGGCAGTCGCAGCGGGGCTTCCGCATGGGGGTCCAATCCCCACCGGCAGTGGGTTACGATCGTGACGAGCAGCGGGCTAAGCCGCTGTGTACCCGCTGCAAAAAGACTGGTAAGGATCTTTACCACTTCTACCGCGACTGCCCTCTTGGCGGTCGCCAACATTCCCCTACTTCCGCAGCGGCTTTCTGCGTACCCATCGACGAGGAGGATGCGGAGGGAGTCCATGCGCTGGCCATGTGTGCTCTCTTCCAGGAGGCGGCAGATGATGGTGCTGAGGCTTTTGCCCGCGCGGCGACGGCGTACGGTCCGCCAGCGGTGCTATGCGGAGGTGTTGTGGGGGGCATCGACGTGTCGGCCTACGGCTTCTCCGTTAACGCGGTGGCGCCGGTGGCGGGGACGTCCAGTGACGACATCCTGCAGCGGCTGGACGACCTCGCGGCGGAGGTCAACGCGGCAGTAGAGCCTAAGGTACATTACACTCACGCCTCTTTCCCGCCGTCTGGGGGCATTGCGACGCAGGCTTCGGCTCTGGTGTGTGACACTGCGGGCGCAGGTATCACACCGGAGGAGCAGGTTCCGGCAGGTGGTGCGGCGGCATCGGCATCCGCCGTGCCGGCCCCTGCTATGCCTGTCTTGGAGAATGAGGAGGAGCTCCTGGAGCTCTACGGCTACGGCCCGCCCGTGTCCCTTCAATCGACGCGGGTGACCACTACGGAGAAGTCAGGCGGTGAATTCGCGGGGGCTGTGGAGACTGCCAACCACGCCGCGGTTGCGCCGGTTGACTTGACCGGCTACGACACCGACGACTACGAGGATTTTGCAGACGGCAGCTTCGCCGTCAAGCCGCGGGCTCCGGCCATCTTGGCCAATCATGCGTCAGAGCCCGCAGCCCACGTGCCTGAGTCTGGTGGTGCTTCCCGCACCTACGGATGTGGCAAGCCGCCATGGGGCTTCCCCGCACACG